>MJUU01017110.1:111663-130310 GCA_002080025.1 Modiolus philippinarum | reverse complement strand
ATTCACAGTAACTTCGGTATTTAGTCATTTTTTACCATTAGGTCGATACCACTGATGGTGGACTGTAAGTTCCCGAGGGTTTTCACCAGCCCAGTAGTCAGTACTTCGGTGCTGACCCGAAAACCGATTCTATTTGGAACCTTACAATATCTAAATTTTTGTAAATTTTGTTGAAAACTAAGGAGTATCTCCCTTTTGCAGGGCTCTGTCCTTAGCTGATTTTGGCTTTACATTTAGATCATATTGGTAATTTTTTCTCTCATATTTTTTAAACATCTTTGAGTTTATGGTCTTCCAACCGTTTAGATTTGATCTGCACTGAAGAGACATAAGTTGTCGAAATGCACATATGCAGAATTTAAATTCACAGTAACTTCTGTCATTTATTTTTCTTTTAAATATTACATGTAGTTGAAATAAGCTTCATCCTCGTTGGTAGGATTGGACTTGTTTTACCTCTTTGTACTGACGACTATAAAGCCCATTAGAGTGTTAACTGATGATAAGTCAGTTTTTTAAAAAATACAACAATATCTAAGTTGCATAATATACAGTAAATTTTGTTATTCTGTCACACGTGTTTCAAGGAGAAACAGCAGCACTGAAGTGAAATGATATTATTAAGGTTTATCAAAGCCACAATCTAAAATAGTCAGAAAGAAGTACTAAACCCAAAGATATCGAAATAGGAGGCAAAATCCAGTACCAGTATATTTAAAATGAAAACAGAACGATATGTTCTGTAAATTATATGTAATAGTTTTCACACGAGGACGCGGTGTGTCTGTATAAGATCAACCCGACGGCCGGAGGGGTGAGCTTTTACAGACACACCAAGTCCGAGCGTGATAACTATTTGACATCCCAGCTAATATATTAAATGAAGCAACGTCGATATGTATTCTTAAAAATCATTTCCATGCTTATAATTTCATGAAATAAATATCATATACTATAATGAAAAAAATAAATATCCTTATTGTGCCCCACAATGATACTTAACGAGGTAATTCCGACAAGTTCGTGGTGTAATAGGTAAGACAGAAGTCTAGTAAAGGAGACGAACCTGGTTCGAATCCCACTATGGGCAATGGTATTTTTTCAGGTTTTAAAATCTTTATATTTAAAAATTTTATGGATAGTAAAACATAAGAAGTCCAAAAAAACTGAACAATTTTCTAGGTTTGGTCTTGAAAAAATAATTCAAAGGAAAAAATATCCTTTGCTCTAACTGTTGTGAGATTGCTGGGGTGATCCGACTCAGATCACCCCTGCTAGAACAAAAGAGCTGGAATGTAAGACATAATCTCATCGGTCATCATATAATTAAAGAAAACAAATAAATGACACAAAAAATAAATATATATTAGAAAATATTTCTGTTTCTAGAACAAAAAAGAAATCTATTAACTTTTCAGTTTATGTTCCCTTAATAAATAAACATGAGCTGAAAATTTTCATTTCAATGACAGCATTTACTTTATGACTTATATATTTTTGTTTATTCTTATTTCGACTGTCTTACAGTCTGCCTAAGTATGGTTCAGATCGATGTATTGAATTAAGGTGTTTCGCAAGAAAAGGGTGGTCAAAATTCCTTCGAGCATCACCCTATAGGATCACTGTACCCGATAAAATGATGGTTGGTCAGGTGGCGCATTGTTAGTGTGCAATAAACAAGATATGCAACTTTAATTATTTTTCTGAATTTTTCCGAAAATTACATCAATATCATGTGTTCTTTAAGCTTACGCTTTCTAGTGCAGAAATGGTGAGTGCAATTTGATATTAATGCAGTTATTGTCAGTCACGACCTAATTTCTTTATAAATTTTCTCTTTCTTGTGGTAATTTCAAACGTTTTATAGTATTTTCCCCTAGACGATAGCATATGATGATTCCAAGCTGCCATTAACAGGACTTAAATGTACGATTTAGGGTGTAGCACTGGATGCGATTTTTGTAGCTGTCTGTTTTGCTGTAGGTCATATTTTAGTGCAACTCTTTTTTTACTGTACGCATGGATATATGCATAGGTGGTCTAAAAATATTACGAGAATGGTTGTTTTCTGCTTCATAATGGGAAATGGATAGATTTTTATCTTCTTTTTTCAACTCAAGGATTCCCCGAGTCAAAATATAAATATTTTAATACTGATTAAAAGATACGGGGAAAATCTCTGAAATCAGTGAAAATATTCTGACGTTGTATAAATGCAAAAAATTAACATTATTACTTCATTTTTACCCCCATCCCTGACAGTGAAGGAGAGATTCTGAGCTGCACGATTCCGTTGTCAGTCGGAATTAACAGTAGCTTACGGCGTATACTCGAAATGTACCCGATTAAACTAAAACTCGACAGATACTCTCGATCTCTTTACGATTCACCTACGACTTATACCCCATTTTCATTCGACCAACCAGATTTTGTAAGATTCAGCACAATCATGATACGATTTGGTCACGAAAAGATCGTGTAATGGTCGAGTGTGCTCGAGTTTGACCCGTTGGTATATAGATGTATATGGTTAAAGTGTTAAATTCAGGAAACAGTTCAGCATGGTGGTTGAGCAGTTATATTTGTGGTTTCTATAAGAAAAATCCGGTTATTCAAAAAGAAATTAGCATACATCATTTGCCTACAGTAATATTCTTAATTACCTTCTAGTACATGTGTCAAGTTAGTATTCAAAATAAATAAAATAAAATAAAAAATAAAAATAAAAATAAAAAAAAAGAATAAAATGAAAAAAATAAAAAAGATTACACCAATTTCTAATCTATATTTCTCTAATGATATGTGCAGTTTAAACCGGTTCTGATCGGTTAGATAAGTTTTCATATTCAACGTATGTTGAATACGACCCTTGCTATTTTTCGATGGTTAAATTTAATTGCTGCAAGACTCGCAATCTTTTCTCTAATGATAAATGATAACACCGAGAACTGTAATCCGAATAAATTTGGCGGGAAATAGCACGAAGCTTTGAATATGAACATTTAACTAACGGGTCAAAACCGGTTTAAACTTGACATATCATTAGAGAAATAAAGTTTCTCCTTCAGGTAGGAGTGAGTTAAAAGTAATTCTTCCCTCGAGATAGTAAAATTAAGATTTTTAACATGCCAGCTCTAGCGAGCATGTTAAAATCGAAATATTACCATCGAGAGGGAAGACATATTTTTAACTCGAGAACTAGCTGAACGAGAATTTTTTTCTCCCTTCAAATGTGTGTACAAGGCAAAAAATCTAAAATGGTAAAAAATCTCTCGCGGAAATTTAATCAACGTGCGTTGGTTAAAAAGTCGCGTGCACATTTGACCAACTGCTGAGAATGGGAGAATAATGTTTACACGGTTTTAACTTGACATATCATTAGAGAATACATTATAAAAGGTGACACGCCGTCTCCAGTGAACAAGAAAAAAAGTGTCTTCTCTAAAACACCGAAAAATAATTTTAGGTCATAAAAAATTTGATCCGAATGAACATGTTCAACGATCTATAGGAACCGATTAAGTTTCTATATACTCAATAAACAAGTAAACTTTGACGTTCGAGAAAATGAATTTTTCATTTTGTGACTTCTAGAAATACAGAGAACATGGAGGAAATGTCACGAATACAATAGCATCCCACAAGAAAAAAAAACATATGCCTTTGTTGTCCAAGTTACTGACTCTGACGGTAAATGATGCAAACGTATTTTGATACAAAACAAAACAAAAAATAATAAAAAAGAAAAATAACATTAAATTAAAATCATGTTGAGGTCACAATATGCATGGTACTTGCACCCGTCAATAAGCCCCAACAGGTCACAAGTCAATCTTTTTACGTAAAAACTACATGTGCATATAAGAACCTAATGAAAATTCGTCTAAATGAAAATGACAGGCCCGGATGACAGAAAGCACAGATGCAGATGAACACTCGATCTTGCCATGGATCATGTGAATTCTTTATCTTGTGTGTATGGTCACAAATATGTATGAATTCCAATATGCCGTACACGCGTTCTGAGTACAGTAAAGGCTTAATCGTTAGCAATGAAACGAAAAATTGAAATATTCATCTATAATAGACTAACACATCTTAAAAGTGCGACAAATTTACATAAATATATCACTTTTCATAAATCAAAAAATATATTGCTAGCGAAAATGCGTACAGTCAGTTTTCAATGCACAACAACCATGCGTACTGTTTCACTCCAACAATGCGACAGAAGTGACCTATAGAATTTCTCTGCGTACAGTCGAAAAAAACAGTTCTATTTGTTACAATTTGGATGATTTTAAAACGCCCTTTTCACAAAAAGGAAAAAAATACAGTGTTTCACTACTGAAGTACGTTTGAATACATTAAAATGAGGATAACGTGTTCAAATAAAACTCAGAATTAGTCAAATCAATCAAACCAACTTACAGCGTTTATAATCACCCAATCTTATTGAAAATTTAAAAGCGGAAAAATCAAGTCCAATTAATGCTTTAAAGCGTACTTAATTTCGAAACGAAAATGCAGTTCATTCATGCATAGCTTGTATATTGCACACCAACTGAAAAATGCGCCACCTGACCAACAATCATTTTATCGGGTACAGTGATCCTATAGGGTGTGACATATAAGAAAATAAAAATTGTGTACTATAAACCAGTTTATCGGCGACAAAAGTTTCACTGAAGCAACTATAGTAAAACAATGAGCGACCTATTCACATTCATAGAAGTTTTTGAAATAGTCTGACTCTCATATTAAATATTTTATCAGAGTTTTTATATTACTATATTGTGTTGAAGATATGTATAATTGTATTATCATTTTAGTCTTGAGGAAAAAGTTTTTATTCGTGATCTGAAAAGTAACTTACCCGTTTTTTAGGCTTGAACTGGAGTAATTTTGTCAAAGTTGATGTATAGCATGGCACTTGAAATGCATTAGGCACTGATTTTGAAGTTAAATCTGTAACTTTTGCAAGTAAAGCTGTTAGATGTGTTGAAAACCCTTCTTTCAATAATAGTTCAGTTAGAATCTTGATGTAAATACTTCCATCCAACGTATTTCGATAGGCAACATAATCTGGAAATAAGATAAATACAGATAAATAGAAATTTCCCATATATTGATATTGTATAAAAATGAAAATTAGAAACCAACAATTAGGCCCGTCCACAGAAACAAAAAATTACAAAGTTAAACTAGAGGCTCTCAAGAGCCTGTAGCTCACCTGGTTTAAAGCTAGCATAGACAATAACCTCAATGATAAAGGGTCTCATTTTCTAGTGTGATAATTAACGTAAATGTGATTAGACAACTGTGTCAGAGGAGATTTTTCCCATAGGGTTAAAATGTTAAACTAAGTTCCCCGCTGGTGGCCATGTAGGATCTGATGGGGACTTGCCGGACACATTGTTTTAAAGGGGACCAATTAAGGACAGTTGTGACGAAGTATGGTTTCGATTGAACAAGTAGTCTCAGAGGAGAAGATCTTTGAATGTGTTTTCCAATAGGGTCCAATGTTAAACTAAGTTCCCCGCTGATGGCTATCTTGGATGAGGTCCACAACTTTCATTATGAAGATAAAATGTAGTCCTTGACATACTAAACATTTTTTGCTTTAAATCTTAACATCTACCTCAAATCTTTATTGAAATACAAGACAAAATGTATAAAATTACAAAAAATTTGACCAATAAATGGCAATAACTCATCTATATTTATTCAGATTTTCTACAAAATGTCTAGGGGGGTAGGTCTTGATATGCTGGACATTTTTGCAAGTTAAAGTTCACCTCTATCTGTTATAGTTCTTTTGATAAAAAATAAAATATATAAAAATTTTGAAAATTTCGCGGAAAAAGGGCAATAACTCCAAAATGGGTAATCAGATTTTCTTAAAAATTGCAGAATAGGTAGATTTTGTCATGCTGATCATTTTTCCTCCGTCAGAATTTTGATATCTGCAATGTTTTTTGAATTATTTGCCCAAAACAGCAATTTACCCCTATGTGCTATTTTTGGTAACGTCAGTCATGTTGTTTGGTCGTCGGACTAATCGAACACAATTTTGAATCTAGATACCTGGTTATGATTTAGGCCAATTTCGATTAGAATTGACCCAGCGGTTTCAGAGGAGAAGATTTTTTTTTAAAAAGTTTCCGACGGACGGACGCCAAGTGATGGCAATAGCTCACATGGCCTTTTAGGCCAGGTGAGCTAATAACTAAAATATTTTAAAACTGAAATTGAATGATGGTATTATATTTATATATTATACAGTATTTAATGTTTCCAGTCACTAGTCCAAATATTTTTTTCTGAGTTACTGCTGAAACACTGAGCTGTTACCATATATGCTTAGGTGATAAATTTTTATCCTTGTTTCAGAAATCAATTAAAACTTAAGTTTTTACCGCTATACGAAGACCGTTATCAGAAGAATTTTTAAATACAAAGGGCAGGATCTAAACAAAGACAATTTTCGAAATCATCTCTTACGTGCGACTGCTCCGCCTCTCCTTTTGTTTCCAGTCCTTCTGGACATGTCATTGCCAGGTATCTTCAGATTATTGAAAACAAATTAATACGGAAAAGGTTTTCAAGATATAAAAAATTCCGAGTTCAACGGCGTAATAATCGAAATTTGAATTTTAATATCATTATCGACTCTGTAGAGGAGTACGCCTCAGTGTGGGTTAAGAGAGAGACGGCAAAGAGTCCTTGTCATATTGGACAATATCTCTGTGATCTTTAGTGCGAAATCTGGTTAACAAAATAAGCAGACCTGTTTACAATGAATCTGAATAATAGTAATAATAATAATAAAAGCTTTCTTTCAAGAGGGTAACGAAGTTAGTTACAAACTAATCTTCCCTGAGGTCCTCAACGGTAATATATTGTAAATCATAACAAGCATGAAGAATTATATATAAAAACACAACAAACATAATTAAACCAATTTTAAAATTCAACTTTTTGTGAAAAATCACCTTCATCAGTTTGGGGCAGAATGAACTTCTCTAAGTTTATCTTAAAGGAACTTACTGATGGTGAATTTCTAATATTATATGGCAGTTCATTCCATAATAATGCTCCAGAATACGTGAAAGATTTTTCATACAGTTCAGTTTTGGGTTTTGAGACTTTCAGATTACCATTGACTACATTTCTCAGAGAATAAGGGTCTTCGTCAGAAACTAAGTGAAATTTATTGATTAGATATGATGGTGCTTCATTTTTCACGCTTTTATAAACTCAAAGATATTTATGATATTTAATTCTGTCATGAACTTTCACACATCCAAGAGTCTTAAAATGGGGATCTGAAGGTGGAAAAAATTCTGCATCAAGTATTAGTCTTGCTGCTCTTTTTTGTAGCTTAAGAATGCGATTTTGGTTCTCATTATTACAATTTCCCCATGTAACACAACAATAATCAATAAGTGGCAAAATGTAACCATTGTAAAAAGTTTTCATGATTCAAGAATTTTTTAATTTTGGAAAGAAGATATACACGAGATGAAATTTTAGAGCAGATTTCATATACATGACTTGTCCAGCATAGATTTGGATCTATTTTGACTCCAAGTATTTTTTCACCATAACATTAAGGGAAATTTCAATATCTAAAAGAGACAGTTTTTGTCCCGTACCAATAACCATGCATTTTGTTTTTTCACAATTTATGAACATGCCATTATCAGAGCACCATTGTTCAACTTTAAAAAGGTCACCTTGAGCTTTACCTAAGATTTCATTTAATGATTTACCAGAAGAATTTCCTGTATACATATCTGTATCACAATCTTGAATATACAAAGGTAAATCGTTTATATACAAAATGAACAACTGGACCGTATTGACCCCTGAGGAACACCATATTTGATATAAGATAAATTAGATTTAACATTTCCAATCTGTACCTGCTGTGTTCTTTCCTTAAGATAAGAAATAGATAATGATAAAAACTTTCATGCAAACCATAAATTCGGACCTTTTTACACATAATATCATAGTCAACAACATCAAAAACTTTCCTTAGATCCAAAAGAACAGCAACATTTATATTTCCATTATTCATTTCATGATCCCATTTATCAGTTAAATTTATAAGAGCTGTTTGACATGAGTTTATAAGTCTGAAACCAGCTTGTACTAGATGTAACAAATTAAATTCTGATAAAAATTCATACATGTTTTTGGCAACATGCTTTTCAATTAACTTAGATAGTGTTGGTAGGATAGAGATGGGTCTATAATTAGTAGCAAGGTAGGAGTCTGTATGTGAAGATTGTGTAGCTCGTATGTGCCCACATTTCATGACAATATTTTATGAATAAATTTTTAGGGGGTACCATCATAGGTAATTGTTCAAAAAATATTTGTTGAATAATGGGTATTAATTAAAATACCAAACTGCAGTCGCTGAAACATTAAATATTGGTCAGGTTTTAAAATTATCTAGGAAGTATGTAGTATTCACCATGGTGATTTATTTGATTACACATCTAGCTGGTTGAAATGGGCTCATGCAAAAAATTAACAAAGTCATTCAAGCGTACAATGGTGGCCAAGTCAACAAATTGTCCAAGAATTGGGTAGTTCTCACGAAGAGGAGTCATTTCATGGAACATCATTATGATATGTTAAGTAGTTGTTGAAAAACGTTTAAAAATACAAAATTTACAAAACCGTCACTCAAGTAAAAAAAATTGGGATCAAAGACACTTAATTGTCCTTGATTTGGATAGTACTCATCGACTTGATTTCTTTTGATAGAAACACCATAAGCTGTTCAGAAGTGGACTAAATACAAAATTTTTTAAAAAGTCATTAAAGCGTAAAATTTAGGTCATAGCAACCTCATTGTCAATGATTTGGGTAGAACTCATCAAGGTGATCAATTTGATGAATCATCATTCTGGTATTAATGTGTAGTTGTTGAGAAATGGACTTAAATACAAAATTTAACAAAAGTCACTCAAGCAAAAAAATTAGGTTAAAGTCAACTAGCTGTCAAAGTTTTGGGTAGTATTCATCAAGATAATTAATTTGATGAAACATCATTTTGATACAATGCATAGTTGTTGAGAAATGGACTTAAATGCAAAATTTAACAAAAAGGCACTCAAGCGTAAAATGTAGGTCAAAGCCACCTAACTGTCAATGTTTTGGGTAGTACTCATCCAGGCAATTAATTTGATGAAACATCATATTGGTACAATGCATAGTTGTTGAAGAATGGACTTAAACGCAAAATTTAACAAAAGTCGCTCAAGCGTAAAATGTAGGTAAAAGCCACCTAACTGTCAATGTTTTGAGTAGTACTCATCAAGGCAATCAATTTGATGAAATATCGTATTGCTATAATGCTTAATTGTTGAGAAATGGACTTAATCGCAAAATTTAACAAAAGTCACTCAAGCGTAAAATGTAGGTCATGGGTCCCTAATTGTTTGTGATCCCGGTAGTACTAATCCAGGTGCATGTACTGATGTGATATTATCAAATTGATACAAGAGGTTGTCAATATATGGACCTTAACGCAAAACTTTAACATCGGGACGGACGTTTGCACGAACGCACGTAACGACAAGGGTAAATCTATATGCCTCTTCCACATTCGTGGCGGGGCATAAAAATTGAAATACTTATTGGAAAATCCCAAAACCCATGATTTTCCTCCATTCTATACAACACTTCCTAATGATGAACAAAGATCACGAACTAAAAGTTTCATACAAAAGGCAATGCCGATTCAAAGAAAGTGTTTGTTGTAGGTTATAAATCCACATTAAAGACAGTTAAACAAAAAACAGTTAAAAAAAAAAAAAAAAATTTTTGCAACGATTATTATCAGGTGTGCAGTATGCTTGATTTTCTTATTGATAATTTATTTGTCTCGTTATCAAAAGCAAGTTGACATACAAGTTGGTATGAACTGTGCTTCCTGGCAAGCAGACTTGTTCTTTTAGTCCTACGAGACTGAATTTCTCTAAGGAATCGTAAAACTCATAAAATAAAAGATGCTACATCCTTCAATCTCACTTACATTCAAGATTAATTATTGATGTTCTTTGAATTAAAAACGCATATTTTTCTAAATGGATCCCATCAATATATCCTCCATGATTAGAGATAAAGGAAAAAACAGAAAGGTATATAGATCTGCATCTTTTCTCAGACCTAAATTTTAAATTTGTCGAAAAAAGTCGTCTCAGTACTTGGATTTTTGATAAAAGGAAAGACCTTGATTTCAAAATTATTAATTTTCCTAACATTGGTTACTTGCTCTCTATCAGTTTTAAGCATCTTTGAGTTTATAGTTTTCCAAATGTTTAGATTTTATCTGCACTGATGAGACATAAGTTGTCGAAATGGCCATATGCAGAGATTAAATTTGCAGCAGGTTCGGTATTTAGTTATTGATAGTTATTGCTTACGGAGTTAATGTTTCAAAATCGATTCTTTAGGAAGGAGTTAGCACGAACTTTTCGGATTTCATCATTAGGCATAAATATCTCCGGAACTGCATTTTTAATCATGGCTTCAAAAAATGGCTTTGAGCGCCCACATCGCACTATTTTTTAATGCCAAGTTTTCTTGATGAGCGTCCTGTATTTGTCTATATGTTTTTATGACTTTTATAGCTTAAGAATTAAACGACAAAAATTATGAACATTTTCATTTTTTAAATAAGGGCAAGAACACCTACATTTGTTTTTGATTCCCTTTAGAAATGAAGGTTTGGTAGAACTTACCATTCTATACAATTTTATCTTCTTAAAACATACATGCATATCAGATTTATGATATCTGTAACCAAAATTTACACCTATGTTCCATTTTAGCGACAGCGGCCATGTTGCTAAGCCGGAGAAAAAATCCAATATAGCGTTGAGAAGTCTTACCCTGGTGATGATTGAGGCCAAGTTTGGTTTAATTTGGCTGAGTGGCTGAGACGAGAATATTTTTTAAAATGTGGAAGGATAGACGACAGACGCATAGTGATGTCAAAAGCTCTCATGGACTTTTAACTGACTAGAAGTTAATATTTTCATCGAATTAACATCGAATTTACATCAAGATAAACAACTTAAACAGAGAACAAATAAAAAAGATGATGGTTGCAATTTTTCATTTGTGAATTTCCAACATACATTCTTCTGTCCCTGTGTATGAAGTAAGTATAACTAATTAGACAAAACATGAACCTATTACAAAGCAAGAACACTTAAAACTGACACTCTGCAAGTGCTATGCATTGCAGTTGCTTACCCTGTAGACTTGGACGGTCGCACTCTTTAATGACTCGTGTGATGTTTTATGAATGTGTCAACGGATTATGATTTTAAATATCGATCTTCTACTTTCTTCACTAGTGGTGTATATCACATGTAGATTCTTAAAACATAAATATCTTCAAAAGCTGAAAGATCTTTTTTGAAATACATCAAACCTTGAATTTTCTTCTATTCCTAATCCTCTATTAAAACCGAGATAAAAAAGGATCGACATTACAATCAATATAAAAAATGTATGTAAATGGGGGTAATAACACAATTATCGAACATAATTGTCCAGAACCGAACTCCATAAGACAAAAAGACAAATCAGATGGAAACCACAGGAAAAATTGTCGACCGCAATGGTCCTGACATGGTACTGGCATTTCAAAAGAAATGATGGGATAAAACGGTTTAATGGCATTTTAAAGACAAGATAAAAGTAAACACTTACCTATGTATGTAAGTAACAACGGCAGTAGAATGCCGAAGGAACAAAGGGGTGAAATTCACAAAAATCGAAGTCCAAAGACAGGGCAAAAACGAGAACACAGAAAACAACGACGTTAGACACAAAAACAATGACGCCAGACAGACACAAAGCACAGAACCAGAAACCACAACATTCACAACAAAGGCACTCACAGTGTGAACTCCAGTGAAAGTTAGAGTGACATCAGGTGCTCCGGTAAGTGACAAAGAAAAAAAACGTGAAATTTTTTGCTTCTTTGTTAATCTAACAGATACAATTATCAAATAGAATAAAAAAGAATTAAAAATCGACCTGAATCGCCTACCTTCAACTGTTGCATAAGATACAAGTACATCCATATGCGAAGACAATCTTCTAATAAGCATATCGTCTCTTTCATCTCCCATAGCGTCTGTCTCTATGCCTTGGTCTGTATTTGTTCCTCTACATGCCTTAATAAAACATAATACCATCATTGAATGGTTGTTGTTTTTTAAGGTAGATCGATCCTAATAAAAATATCAGACATATTTTTTTTTATTTTAAGCTATTTTGTAGGTATTAGCCCATTTGTTCCAAAAATAAAATAAAATGATATGTCACCGATCATCTTTTCCTGTTAACAGGCTTTGAAAATCAGGCCAAATTAAGTATCTTTAAACAATACGCACAAAGAATATAAAGAGAACTGTAAGAACATGCTTTTCATTAAGTTTTTCATATGAAATTAACATCAGACAGATTTTTCTTATTTGGGAGATATACATTTAAGCTATATGTTGAGCTGAAAAAAATCTATATGTCACCGTTCGATTAAGAGGGATATTTTATATAGTTTACGAAATAGACAATATTTACGGGAAAGGGAGCTAAGACGCGGGAAAGTATATTTCAATATATGATGACGTCACAATGAAAAGGCCAATACAGAAATATTCCGGCTTGAAAATCCGCAAATGCGCCAATCGAATGCGCTGTGTATTAGTGTCGATCTTAGTCTTTTTGACTAAAGCTTAATTCAATTGATATTGAATTCTGAAAATACTTATGATAAACCTTCAGATTTTTATAGGTGCACTAGAATGGTTACACTTTATGCACAAAATCATCTGATTTATGCTAGGTTATATGACAAAAGTATCCTTGGATTCGAGTTTTATGTTGATTTAAGAAAATGAAAGCAGTCAAAAAAATTACACCTTTAGAATTAAATAGAACGAAATAGTTTTTGTTCTTTGTTGTTCGTTTTTTTCATTGCTTCAGTTTTGCTGCTGCATTTTAGGTGACATCATACTCGAGTAAAAGCATATTTCCAAATAAATTCTTATGCGCATGACCGAATACTTCACGGTATACAGACAAATTTACTTAAGGTAGATGGGTAGTCCAAAATTTTTTTCCATAGATTTTCTTAATTTTCTCAGGAAAGTTTCCTTATTATATAAGCATTGAAATAGATTAATAAAAAAAGGGGGGTCACCGTGCTTGTTTTTAAAATAACTGATATCAAAATAATCAAATATTTCTAATGAATATATAGGGAAAAACCGGTATTTGGTTGTTTTCTTTAAAACTATTCCATAGATTTCTTTCTATTTTACTCATATAATAGCCCTTTGGATATACTTTCAAGACATGTAAAGAAAAATGGGGGTCACCGACTATGTTTTCCATATAATTTTAAAAATAGGAATTTTCATAGTAATATCTACGTAAAATATTTTTATCAGATTATCTCCCTTTTTGAAATGTCCTCTTCCAAACTATTTAATTATCAAATTACAAAACATCTTCCAATTAGATAAATACATGTAAAATTAAGTGAATGAAGATCCTTTGCTTTTTGTGTCACTGATGTGATATTTATTGATACATTACAAATAAAAAATATTTGCATATTTAAAAAGCAGATAATACCATAACAGTATAAATAACAAATTCAAAATGGCGGAAGACTACCGATCTACCTTAAAATGCAAATTTTTTAGCTATATGGCAAGCGCAAACCGCAAAAAAAAGAAAACCTCAAATAAAGTTACTAACACCTTGTTTTTCTCTACTTAAATTCAATTTAGTTACTAAATTCGAATTAACACTACTTAAATTCATTAAGCTCTTTTACTTAAAATGCAAATGTATGAACTACATGTATATGGAAAGCGCGAACGGCAAAAAATGGAAAAGCTTAATTTAAGTTACTAAAACCTAGTTTTTCTCTACTTAGATTCAATTCAAATTACTACATTCTAATTAACGCTGCTTAAATTCATTTAGCACTTAAATAGAGACATTTGCTGTAAATGTGAGAAAATTAAATTAAGTAGAGAAAATCGCAATTCAACTAGTTTTAAGTGAACCCGAACAACATAAATTGAGTTTAATTCACATTCAGTTCAGTTACTTAATTTGAACGTAAGTAGAGAAAAACTAAGTTTTAGTAACTCTATTGAGTTTTTCTGTTTCTTTTTTAGTGTGTGTGGTTCGTGCTCGCATCAACTCTACTTTAATAGAGTTTTCACTTTAATACGGGACTTTCGGGATAGGAACTTTCGTGTGATTGAAGGCGGAAACGATCGCCTCAAATACCAGTAAGAGTGACTGGATTCTTGACCTATTGAAATAATTATATACCACTTAAAAACAAACTATTTATGAAAATCAAGTGTATAATTATAATTTTTCCTACACGACAATTTTTTAACTAAATTTTAATTGACGAAAAAAAATAACCTCAAGCGCTACAAAAGATTAAATATTAATCAGCCTTAGCTCAACTGTGTTCATTAATGGGACTGTTGCACTATTTCTAGTTATCGTGTCCGCCGCTAGGTTCGTTAGTGTACTGGTGAGTTCGTTCGACAAGCCCCCTTTAAACTAATGTTAAATTGGCATAGTTTAAAATAAAATTGTGAAAAACCATGAACAATAATATACAGAATATTAATGCAGTTACAATAAATGATATTTAAGATACAAGATCCTAAAATCGCAAAGCCATAATTGTAGTTATTTTTAAATGATTTTTAATGTTACCAAGTATAGACACACAAATATAAGTGTCATAAATTGATCTTCATATGCAGTTTATTTTTTCAAATTAAAACAATTTGATGTATTATGAGGCCATTTGATACATTGCAAACTGTTTACCTCTAATCTGGACGCAATATCCATACCTGATCAAAATCAGCGGTGTTCTTTTGATGTACAAATAAAAAAGGTGTGACAAAACAAGATGAAGAAAAAATGCTTTTAAACGTTATGTATTTCATCAATATCATCCGTATTTGAAATATTCATGTTGATTAAAAAATCTTTTGGGCGTACTTGCAAATTTGTATAGCGAAATCCTTAAATATACATTTCTAAAGCACTAATTTTGTTTTAATTTATAAGACAAAATATTAAAATGTGTAATGCAGGGGGGGTGGGGGTGAGTAAATAATTAAAACAAGGAAAAAAATAAAAGACCTAAAAATAACCGGCTTCTATTCCAAACATTTTATCAAATGAGATTTTATTGAAAATGAATATTCAGTTACTGTTACAAATGTCATCTTCCCGAATACATGTACAAATGTCATCTTCCCGAATTCAATAACACCTTTACATTTATATTGATATACCTGTATACTGATACACCTGTATAGTGAAAGGTGTTGACAGTGGTACATGTTTAGCAAACTGCCGCGATGGGTAAGGTAATTTGCAATCAGGTTACCTGTTTGTCATCTCAAATTTTGATTAAATTACAATCAGAACAAAGGTTGAGCTAATAAAATTGTTTTGTATGTATTACACAATAGCAGAAAAGCAATAAATAAATAACAACAAAAACATAAAAGAAAATTAAAAAAATGAAAAATTTTAAAAAGAAAATCAAATAAAAAGAATAAATATCTTTTATTTGAAATTAATATTTAAAACAATATGTTACAACAGGCCTGAATCATGCGAATTATCAAAACTTAGTTTGTACTTCAGTTAACTTCTGAACAAGCACGGATTTTAAAGAAAAAATGCATTCAGTTGTGTATTTCAAAACTGGTTCTTAACAAAACGGCTTCATATATCGGCAAGCCATTTCCTGCATTAAAGGTTTAAACATGAAATTTCAATATGCCAAAAGAATTATTTTAAAATTATAATTGGTTTTAAAGATATAAAATTTTAAAAATGACCAATTTTAGATACAAATGCACTAGCATTATCGACCGGAACTCACCAGTAAGTGATAAGGGGAGCTAACTGTGCATTATGAAACAGTCCCATTAATGATATTGATGTATTTTTTTTTCGTGTCGTAATAGAACCTTTTTCCGGGTTGAACACGTCTCAAAGGAGTCATATAAGAATTAATTTCTCAAGTTCTGTTTGAGACAACCGATTTGAATGGTTGACCGATTTCTTTCAACAATGTCGAGGTCGGAACTAGTTAAAAAAATTAAACATACTGTAGGTCAACATCACAATATGGTTAAAAGTAAAAAAAAATACATTTATTTTTCAGGATTGTTTTCTTCATTCTAATACCTGACAGAAATATAAGATTATCCATGCAAGTCTCTTTCTTAGTGGAGCGGCGAGGAGGCAAATTTTCAAAATTTAAATTACCCGAAAGCCCCATGGACTTTTATTATCTTAAGGTAGATCGACACTAATACACGGCGCATTCGATTGGCGCATTTGTGTAACAGGAGTCGGATGCGGAATTGACTTGATTTTCAAGCCGGAATATTCCTTATTTGGCCTTTTTATTGTGACGTCATAATAGATTGACATACATTTTCCCGCGAATTAGCTCCCTTTTCCCGTAAATATTGTCTATTTCGTAAACTATATAAAATAACTCTCTTAATCGAACGGTGACATGTAGATTTTTTCAGCGTAACAGATAGCTTAGGTGTATATCTCTGAAATATCAAAAAATAAAAAAATCTATCTGATATTTATTTTATATCAAAGATAAATAATAAGCATGTTCTCACAGTTCTCTATATATTCTTTGTAAATGTTGCTGAAAAATACTGAATTTGGCCTCATTTTCAAAGCCAGATAGCAGGAAAAGATGATCGTTGACATATCATTTTTATTTTATTTTCTGAACATATAGGTTAAGACCTACAAAATATCTTTAAAGAAAAAATTCTGTCTGATATTTTTATTAGGATCGAACTACCTTAAACGAAAAGTAATGTTTGTTCTTTCAGAAAATGGCTGTCGTCGCTATCTGACATGGTCCAAACGTACTTTATTTAAGGGTCAAAGGTCATAGCCCTGAGAACTGTATTTTTAGTTTGCCGGTGTATAACTTACTAATTTTTTGACATACTTTTCAGATATTTGGCAAATAAGTGTAACACAAAAAAGTCGAATAACTGGTACCATTTGACTTTCATACGACAATCACCTTTGACCTTGAGGTCAAATAATTGTTTTCAAGTAAAGGATTTTCCAATACACAAATTAATTGCACTAGAGTTGCCGTATTTAAACCAAGTTTTGAATGCATTAAAGTGCGATCTGTACTACTATAGCTTTCATTGAATTTGACCTCTCTCAAGGTCAAATAAGGCATTTTTTCTTACAATGAAAAGAGCGATTCAAGGTTGACTAAGAACACTGAAGGTATTTGACACACGTTTTTACTATTGTACAAAGTGTCTGCAACAATTATGACTCATGTTAGTCATTGACATTGAAAAGATTTATATAAAAATTAAGTTTCCTCATAATATTTTGGCGTGTGCGCGTGTGTGTGTGGGGGGGGGGGGGCAAACATCTAAATGATTCTTACGTTTGCCATTCACAAAAACACAAAGTACAACATATGAATCATTGGCTTTGGACCTTTTGTTGGCATCGAATGAGCTCAAGGTTATTTTTGATAATAGTTATCTTTTATTTTTTACATTTTAGAATATGTGACTTTATTGCGTGCTGTTAAACCTCTACGCGATCTTCCCATTTAAGTTTAAAAAAGCTAGGTTTTCTAGAAACAAAATTTGCTTGGTTCATACTTTTAACTTAAAAACTGCTTGTTATTCACACAACGGGGCATCTTTTTGTGTAAAGCACACAAGGTAATTCGTAAAGAGATAAACCGAAAACACATTGGCCCATTGGAAAAAAATTAAGAACACGAAGTCAAAGGACATTAAATGTGTGAGATCAAGTAGCGTTTTATGCCAAGCAATGACAGTTTCCATTGAAGAATAAAACAGATGCAATGTATTACTGTAATTAAAGAAATATCGGCCAAAGCCAAAGCCCATCAACTACATGCAAATGCTTGCCCAGGCAGGATCCAGAAAATTTGAAAAGATGGGTTCAAATTCGAAGTGAAATGATATTTCACCGAGCGGCACGAGGCTCGAAACATTTTGGAGTATTTCTTAGTAAAACGTCAAGATATTCATTAAAATATATACAATATGCTTTCTCTCAAATTGTAACAAAACGTTCTAAACTTGACAAGCTTTGTAATAAGAAAGTACATTTTTAAAACATAAAACGACGATAAAAGCAAACACACAGAATTTACATAGGTTCTCAACTTTGAAGATGTGCACAAAAGCACAACAGGACGCAATGGCTTATCTTGTTGGATTTTCTTCTGTCAACAATTTCCGAGTAAATGACTTTTAGCACAGTATTTAGCAATTTACAATGAATTATTAACCTTTTGGATGTTTTATGATTTCAGGAAATTTAAGTTTTCTAGGGTAATCAATTTAAGTGATGACACATATTTTGTGAAGTGAAGCTGTTTTCATCTTTAGAACGCTTTGCCGTTTCCAGTTTTTGCTTAGCTTAGCAGAGCTGGACTCCGATTTGACGCAACAAGCACATTTCCGCATTTTCATATCTAAACTATACGAACA
>MJUU01017110.1:85265-111196 GCA_002080025.1 Modiolus philippinarum | reverse complement strand
GAGTAGGGTAACGTCAAAAGTCGCCATTTTTTACGTCATAGGGACCACAATTTAACGCGACGACAGGCATTTTCTGAGAGTTGAGATGTTGTTAAATGATATTAAGCAATAAAATTCCATGGGGCTTTTGGGTAATTTAAACTCGTTAAATAAGCGACTTTTTACCTATCCACCGCTCTACTACTGACAGGATGCGATACCTAATTCTATCGATAAAAGATTTCATAAATGACCAAGACAAATACCGGTATATCTTAAGAAAATACTTTATTCCTTCGAGGAAAATTTAGATGTAGCGATAGTAAATATCTTTGCAAGTATGATTTTTAGTTTATGGTTTGAGCGCTAACCAAGAAAGACCTTCATTTTTTTGTCTTGTCATATATTTTCAAAGAAATTCGCAAATGATGAGATATAAAATGTACTTTAATTTGTATTTGATAGGTAATATTTGAAAAGAAGAATATTAAGTCGGCAGTAGACAATCAAACTTTAGATGTGATTTTTTTAAACTTTACTTTAGCATATCTCTTTCCAGGAGTTTCATATAAATTACATGAATTTTCGACTAAATAAACTCAAGAAGTAAGATAGGTGCTTAGTCTTGAATTTAATCTGAGACTACAAAACAACGGCAGTAGAATACCGAAGGAACAAAGCACAAGATAACATAAATCAAAGTCGAGAGACAAGGCATAAGCAAGAACACAAGAGGACGTAAGACCAAAGACACTACATTCCCTCAAAACACACAAATACTACAAATACAACACAAAAATCAAAAGCACTTACAGTATGAACTCTAAAAAAAACAATAACATCAGACGACAAAATATTCATTTTTTTGCTTTTTAGTGTGCCATATCATTTGTAATGTCACAGACTTTGAAAGGTAAATCTGATTGGCAAGAGATAGTGAAAATTTATAATGGTCATGATAATCTCATTTTCAGTTCACTCTAACGAAATTAATAAGCATACAAATGTCTGCAATTTTGTTACTTTTTCTGCAGGATATTCGGCAGAAAAAATCCTTAAAGTTTATTTTGCATGAAATAGGTCCAAAATCACAAGGAAAAAAATGCGAAAGATCAATAATTCTTTTACATCGTTAAATTAAAAAAAACCTGCCAACCAATCCAAACGGTTGTCTCAAACAGACATTCAGTTATAAACTCTAATTTAATGGAAAACTATACTTTAGAAGAGTTAATGCAAGTGTGAACCTCAAAAAGAGAAAACTCTACTTAAGTTACTAAACTTTAATTTTTCTCCACTTAAATTCAATTAAATAAGAAATGTTTATTAAGTAGTATTAATTTTAATTAAGTAACTAACTATCAATAGGTTCTGTTAATACATTTTCGGTGTTTTAACTGGCTTTAACATCGCGGGAACAATAAACTACTTAAACTCATTTAGCGTTAGCTCAAATTTAGTAACTTAAATTGAATTTAAGTAGAGAAAATCCAGGTTTAATAACTTAAATTGAGTTTATATATTTTTTGTAATTCGCATTTGCCATAGAACAAAGTGCACATAAATTAACAAAACATAAAGATTTTAATATTTTAGGTTGTTTTCCAGGTAACCTTATCATTGTATATATTGCCAAAAATATATTATTTGGTGTAGCTGAATTTTGCAGCGAAGTCAGTTTTGTATCTTTTTTTGTGTTAATGGAAATGATGTTAATCTGCCATTCAGGTGAAAACAAAACTTCAGTCACGAAATCTGTTTAATATTCGTTGGATGTGTTTGGAATCTGAAGATTTGGTACTTGGACTCCCGATCATTTAACAAATGCACATGGATTGTTACCGAAAACATAATTCAAGTTATTGTTTCTCGGCATTATGATTAGTGTTCAACAGAAACCTCACTTTATATCATCACACTGTAAAATTTTGAAACATGTATTGAACAAAAACATACCACGACAAATTTCAATCCCTGAGGGTTGACAGTTTTATTCTGATGTGTTGTGCTTCGATTCGGATTGATGTTGCCGGTGCCTTTTTTTCAAAGTCTATGCTTATTTCTAATCCTTGCAGACTACAGTACGATTTGTTAATTTTATTTTTGCTGACGATCTTGCATCCATGTACTTAACAAGACATGGATGTGACATCGATCTACAATTAGCAATAAATTCCGCTCCAACCATTGCTAGGGGTCGTCTTGAAATTACTATGAGGTATGAGCAAATCTCATTGTTGTATGCCTCATGGTGACTTCAAGATGAAGAACAACAATAAAAGCGTTGTTCCATTGCTTGGTTTTACCATGTTTTTGTAGTAAATTTTTTTTAAAACTAATGAGTATCTCCCTCTTGAATAGCTCTGTCCTTAGCCGATTTTGGCTTTCCTATTTAGATCTTATTGGTTATTTGTTCTCTATCAGTTTTACACCTATTTCGATTTATGGACTTCCAAATATTTTGATTTTATCTGCACTGAAGAGACATAAGTTGTCGAAATGCGCATTTGCAGAACCCAAATTAACAGTAACCTCGGTATTTTGTTATTTGTAGAGATTTTGTCATATGCATATGCCTCATATCCTTTTATTGTTATTATTGTTGTTTTCCTTCAAACCAATCTATAGATTTCTTTGTATTTCACTCGTAAGCTAGCCGTTTCTACATACTTTCTAAAACTACACCTACTTTTAGACTAAGTGATGTCACGAAGATATTTTATCCGAATTTTCCATCTAAGGAAGAATGCTCAATTCAATACAAAAGTTGGTATTATCGTTTGTTCATTTCATGTAAAAAACTAACAAAATACCGAAGTTAATGTAAATTTATTTTCTGCATATGCGCATTTCGACAACTTATGTCTCTTCAGTGCAGATTAAACCAAAACATTTGGAAGTCCATTAACCGAAAAACGAGTAAAAGCTGATAGAGAACAAATAACCAAATGAATCTAAATAGAAAAGCCAAAATTCAGCTAAGGACAGAGCTATGCATGAGGGAGATACTCCTTAGTTTTAAACAAACTTTTGTAAAATTTAGATATTGCAAGTTTCAATAAAGTCGGTTTTCGGGCCAGTACCGAAGTACTGGCTACTGGGTTGGTGAATACCCTCGGGGATTAACAGTCCACCAGCAGAAGCATCGGCCCAGTGGTAATAAATAACAAAATACCGAGGTTACTGTAAATTTATTTTCTGCATATGCGCATTTCGACAACTTATGTCTCATCAGTGCAGATGTGTCAACCATGATTATTAGTGCATTGTTATCGTTTTCCTATGTATTACATAAGAAAGAAGTGTTTTGATTGCATGATAGTAAAATTTTGAAATATACGACACTCGAATTTTATTTATTTCATCAAGCATAAAAAAGTACAACGTCTATTCTTCTATGTACTCATCATTCGAATTAACAATGATAGGATATGGAAAAATGCACATGGGACAAATTTTAAATGTATTGATTTGTTCTCGCTTTACATTTATGTTTTTTGTATGAGGATCATTTTTGAAGGCCTCGCGCATGGTGACTTTAACATGAAGAACAACAATAAAAGAGACTTTTTTTTTCTTTTTTCTTTGTTTGATTTTTGTTAGTGTCAATTTATGTCATCCGATCAGTAGAATGCATATTATTAAGTAAAATTACAACAAGAGGATTATTAAAATACTTGTATAAAGAAAAGCTTCGGTTTCCCAAGTAGAGATTTGCAATTTTTCATAGGTTCCATAACGGTATGCAACGACACATCCTTCTCATCAGTGGTTTGTATATGTCCATCTCTACCATGACTGAGTACAACGCAAGCAAAACAATCCTGATTGCTGTGGTCATATAATGCATCTAGCAAAAACAAGAATAAAATTTTAACATTTATCTTATATGTTGCATTCATTTATGATTTTACAACGGAACTGTCCAGTAACGACCGTTACAGGATTTTTGTTGCACAAAAGGACAGGTTAAGGTTCGAGTGCCGAATATATTAATCCTGTTGTTGTTCTTTCATCTCATCTTCTTTTGTTCTGTATCATTGTTAAGTTTGGTAAACAATCATAAACAAATAACTAATCCCAAATTAATCGACCAGATTACAACATTCTTGTGTTTTTGATGACCAATACAAACGTAAAAAGAAAGCAGTTGTAGAGTTTCCAATAGGTGCAGGTACTTTGAAAGAACAATGCCCTTCTAACTTTTTTGATCGAGGGATTTTTTTCAGAATTGTATATGTCCGCGATCAGCTTTGGGAATTAAGATTTCAGTCCCTTTGGTAAATCAAATTTTATATAACAAAAATGAAATTAGAATGTTTTTTTTATAATATCCAGTAGACGTTTAAAGCAATTAAATTATAAGCTCTCATCCCTTTTTTGTGAACTTGTTAAGAATTGTCCTTTAAATCATATTCGAAGGCGCTTTTTCAACGGAAGATGATATAAAAATAAAAAAATACCCAAGTTGCATTATAAACAGTAAATTGAGTTATGCTTCGACATCGAGATTTTGTTGACCGCTATGCGATATATGTTTCCCAGATGACAACAGATCTTTCTCTTTGCCACTAAAGTTTGTTTTTCCTCTACCGGATTTGACTTTACTACCGAAGTTGACATGCTCAACACGGCGGGTGTCTTATAAGAAGCAGGAGATTCTTACTCTACCGGTGCACCTGACCTCACCCATGGTTTTTATTGGGTCTGTGTAGTTCAATTTTGCATGTATGAGTGTCATTTTTCATTTTTGTGCCGTGCTCATGTTATGTGTTTGTTTATTTGTTTTTCCGATGTTGCCATTGTCCATGGATTGTTCGTTTTAGACTGGTGGTTCGGTTCTCACTTAGTCATAAAAAGGATAAGGAGTAAATGCAATGAGACAAAGTCTCCACAAATGCATGGTAAACAAAGCAATTGAACAACGCTTATATTGTTGTTCTTCATCTTAAAGTCAACACGACGCCTTCAATATGTGAGCACTACAAATAAAACTTTATAATAATCCTGCAAACGAATGTAAAATAATAACAACGATACAAAAATTCTCAAGCTACTAACATTTTGATACTTTTGATTAAATTATTGATTACCAATATCCAGACGGATTTCTTAGCTAAGCTTTGGACAAGTTTTCAAACAGACTCTAAGAAGAAAAATCTAAAAATTCTATAACTTTTTTGAAAGAAAAAATGAATCTATTTCAAACATGAGAATCACAAGTTTTTAAGATCATTGGGATGAGGTACATGTACGAACATAAAAATCATAAAGTTTGAAGGGGAAAACCAAGTTTGGTTCCAATTGTCTCAGTGGTTTAAGAGAAGATCTTTGAATTCATTTCCCATAGGGTCCCTATGTAAAACCATGTTTACAACTGTCGGCCATCTTGGTAGAGGTGGGGTCAAGCTAGGTACAATTTTTGAAGGAGACCACCCGTGGATAATTGTGACCAAATTGTATTCCAATTTGCGAAGTGCTGTCTGAGAAGACGATCCTTGAATGCTGACGGCCATCTTGTGTGCAGACAACCTAAACACAATTTTTGAAGGGGACCAACTTAGAACTATTGTAACAAAGTTTTGTCCTAACTGGCTCATCTTCGATTATTGTAACCAAGTTTCGTTCCAACCGGCCAAGTGCTTCCAGCGATCTTTGAATGCATTTCCTAAAGGATCCCTATGTTAGACTATGTGCCCCGCTGGCGGCCATCCAGGATGAGGTAAAAACATAAAATCACAAATTTTCAAAGGAACCATCGAAGGACTATTGTCAACAAGTTTGGTTCCCATTGGCTCAGTGGTTTTAGAGAAGATCTTTGAATGCATTTCCAAAGGTTCACTATGTTAAACTATGTTACCTATTTGCGGCCATCTTCGATGAGGTGAGGACAACCCGGACACAATTTTGAAGGGAACACCCAAGGACTATTGTGAAAAGATGGATTCCGATTGACTCAGTGGTTTTTTGAATGCGGACAACGAACGGACAGACACAGACGGACGGACGACGGACGTCAGTGATGGCAAAAACTGACCTTGGCATAACCGGTTGAGCTAAAAAATGCTGAATCAATCTGAAAATGTTACCAGTGCTTAAGTTCATACGGTAACTAACCTGCAAACAAAATTTAAAAGATTTTTTTAAAGGATTTCAATAATAAGATCCCAGAAAATTGGCTACCGACAGACAAATGCTGTAACCTAAATTACATTGACAAAATTAAGAAAATATATTCAGAAAGATATCTGAGATTAGCCTCGGACAAATTTTCAGTACAGATTCTAAGTAGGAAAATCAGAAAATAATATAACTTTAAAAAAAAATGGATGAATAAATATGAAAATATGAAGTTTGCATCGGTCATAGTATGTATAGAAAAGTTGAAATAGAAATACCTACATCTTGAAATCCATTCTTTCATTTCTGCCTTCGTCGGATTTCTGTGTACACAGACATGAAATCCTAAATACCGGAACGTGCAGCTTAATCTACTTTCATCAACATCCGTACCGCGTCTTACAGAAGTTCCTACTTGTTTTACATTAAAGATAATGCAACATCCTCGCCTCTGATTCTCCATACTGTAAAATTGCGATTCATTCAACTCGGACGAATTCACAGCAGACAAGTTCCTTTTTTAAAAATCAATTTAAGAAACAAATATCAAAATTTTGCATGGATGTTAAAGAAAATAATAAATTATGAGATGCAAGTAATAACTTCTCATTTGCTAAAATCTGATAATTTTTGCAATTTTTATCTTTTAATATTTTACGAAAGGCTATGCGGTATATAATCATGAGACCATAACACATATGTTAACTCAAACTGGAATAAATTTAAATGAGCTGTATGGCTATGGAAATTTATTCCTAATCAGCAGCAATAGAACCAAAACAAATGATATCAATAAAATATGTTTAAAATGCATTAAAACGAAATCAGAAATAACAAATTAAGCTAAGGACAAAAATACAAAAAATACCGAAGTTGCATAAAAACAGTAAATTTCGTTATGCTGTACACGTGCTTCAAGGAGTAACCTCTCATCAGCAGCATTAAAATCAATTAAAATAGAAGTACTAATTTCCAAAAATATCGAAATAGGAAGCCAAATCCAATACCAATGACATCTACCGAGTGCCATACAGGGAATAAAGCCCCAGTATTTTTAAGAGGTTAGAATTTTGATAAAACTATAAATTTCTAAATCGCGCAAGGTATAATTTTCATGTCAGACAAGTCTGACTATTGGGCACTATGATGGAAGGAGCTAAACATTAGGTTTCAGAATTTACATAAATTTAGAGAATCATTATAAGCGAAGTGTTTACATGAGATATAATCTCATGTACAAGTTCACCATATCTAAGAAACATAAAGAGCATACATAATGTTTCTTTTTATTTCCTTTACCTTTTAAATAATCTGAGGCTATGCAACAAAAACATTATGTTAGATGTCATAATTTGACCCTTTCCTTCTGTTTTATATATTAGTCAGCCACGTAGAAATGGAAATGATAACAAACAAGACTTTATCACCTTGAAGTAATATTTGATGAAAATTATTTGTTAAGTACAGTCAAACTTGCCTTAGCGGTCACCTTGAATAAGCAGCCACCTGATTTTAAAGGTCACCTTTTATAGTTCCCTGCGTAGTATATATCATATAAATTAACCTCATTTAAAAGGCCACCTCTCTGAAAAGGCCAGTTTGACTCCTTCCCAAAGGTGACCTCTTAAATCAAGTTTCACTGTATTTGTTATTCTCCATACCCTTTCCCGTACTCATTTGTTGTCCTATTTCTTGGTGTTTCCGATGGTGCGTTGGCCCTGGATTGTTCGTTTTTTTTTTACTTGCGGTTCGGTTCTCACTTATTTCATGTTGTTTTTACACGCACTTACCTTTCATTTTCACCTGTAAAAAAGAAATATGGAGAATTAACCTAGAGTATATGGTATTGTTGCAATTTTCAATTGATGTTCAAAGTTGCCGAAACAATACGTATAAGGATTTCTTACAAAACAGTAATCAAAAATGACAATGAATTGTAAGTTTTCCTTGATATCTATAATTCTTATTGAAATCAAAATCGAATTTCTTCTTGTAGTTGTGCTTCAGTTCTTGTATTTTGTCTGTCCTTCGTATTGTAACTTTACTTTTTGATATTTTGTTAATAACTATCATTACTATCATAATCTATGTGTTAACAACAATAAGCAATAGTTATTTAGTATACTGACAAGCTGTCATTTTCAATGTACTTCTTTACAACTATCATTTGTACCTAGTACTTTCTTCATACACATATTGTACCCATTTTGCATACATATATTGAACCCAGTCAGACTAAAATGCTATCGAAGATTTAACAGAGAGTAAAGTCAGCTGCCCATGCTTTAAATTTTAGTGTTCTATTAATTGTTTATGACAAAGATATCCGACCATTTATCTGTGAGTATCTCGATTAATATTGAGTTACCCGACCTATATGTAATATGTGATACTACTTAAGCACAGGGAATGCAACTGATTTCTCACTTAAGATTTTCAAAGTCCTGTCAAAAATTTACTAGCGCAATTTTTCCCTTGGATTTTTTCTGTTTAGTTGAATAACATATCTCCCACACGGGAGGGATTTAATTGTTTGAAATCTCAATGATCTTTTTTAAAAATAACTCCACGTGTACATTGCATTGGTTACGAATGCGTCCGATTTTACCTCGACTTTATTACGTTAAGCTTTCATTATAGACTGGCTCCTTTCAAATCAGAACACAGTCGGGCATATGGTAAGCTTCTAACCAACGCTGGAGACGGAAAATGAAAAAAAAGTGGTGATCCGCGCAATTTTTTCGCATTTTTTCCGAATTTGTTTTTAAACTACGTATTTTTTAGCAAAATAGTCCGAACGGTTGTGTGTTAAACGTCAACCGCATTACATTTATGTCAAGTGTAGACACATATCACCCAACCGCAGTTTGCCGATTGTTTGTACATTTGTTTATGTTGACTATATATAGCCCTTTTTTAAAAAGTATTGTTATCTTTTCCTATATTTGAACTCTCCCATCAAATGCAGGTACAAATACCCTTCGCTTCCGGTTATCACTCGTATTTTTGGCTAATTATATGTGACAGCGGAAAAATTAGTGAATTTTGTGTTTCATAATTTCGGACATTTGGATTTATAATTTCATATTTTTAATCGTTTTATAATTTGTGTGTCTATCTTTTGACAATTGAGTTTTCTAATTAATTGTTGTATTGTATTCTCTTTATTCAATTAAGCGAATCTGTCACAGCCCAAAATTGTGTTAGACATTTGTCTAGGGATTATTTTGTTTTCTAAAAGTGTTAAAATCAATTTGTTTGTTTCGTTGACAATTTTTTATCCAATAATCCGTTTACAGGTTTCTATCTCCAAAGACATTTTTATCAGTTTTATCGTACATGTAAATCTATTTTCAATTATCTTCTATTGTTACACTTAAAGTGCTTTATATTTGTTTGTTAATTCAAAATCAATAATTGTTATCTAATATTCGGCAATTTGTTTTACAGAAATTTTATACTTCAGTTGGAGTCAGCCTTTCATACTAAGTTTGTGAAATAAAAATTCCATACTGAAATTCAGCGTTTGTAGTCGCTCTACCACCTTGTAAGTTAGTTCCGCCAGTGGATTACCTAATCTAGGAGATATCAGGCACAGTGACAAGTCGTCTGTCATCGCCTGTCGATTTGGCATCGTCGCCAGTGTGCAACACAACGGGTTGCTCATCTTCAGTCACATCGTGACAATTTTCGTAGCAGAATCCCTGCTACAAACACACAACTTTAATCCTGAATACATTTTAATTCTAACAAAATTAATGCAGTGTCACAGCAAACAATGACATTGTCATCTAAATATGAACAGTTTTATGAACTGTGTTCAGGATGAACAACACTTGTCGTGTTGGGTTGATAACCGGAGCTATTTATTTGTATTTAAATGCTGAAACCGAAGGGCGGACCAAATGAATTTTTTGAAAAGGCCTATAGCATCTCGGTCAAGTTCGGTTTTAGTGTCGAATATTAATCACCTTCCATGATTGTTCAAAATAATTTAATAATCAAAATTATGAACTATTCTTGCGTTTTATTGCATATCTGATATCATTTTATAGACATATGGACACGACACAATCCGTTTTAGAGCTTCCAAAAAAGAAAAAACAAATGATGAAACACAGCTCATATTGCTTTAAATGATATTTGAATAAAAGTTCGTAATCTACTTCATTATAGCTTAGTGATTTATTTTCTTTTCGATACCACAATTTGCTCCCAAGTACTGAGGAGATCTCGGTTTGTCAAAAGCATCTAGCCCTCCCGAGCCCTACCGACCTAATGGAAAAAGTAAGTGCATGTACATATTTATACCCCCGATTTTATGGAGGGAAATTCATACAATGTTTTGAATGATATTTATATAAAAAAAGCTTCAGATGTATGATGTAGGTCAGTAGGTCAAACCTGCGTGTACCTACAAAAATAAAGAATTGGAGCAAAAAATTGTTTTGTTTTTTTCAGATTAAAGTGTGAGAACACTCTCTGGATATAAACGAAATTTACATATATGAAACTTTTCAGATAACGTACAAAATTATAGACTTTTTCAGAAGATTACAGATAAATTGAGCTGAAAATATGGTTACCGCCGCATAATTTCTGTAAGCCTCCTTTTCTTTTATTCCCATGAAACTTATACAGATGAAGGCATTTGCGTGAAGCAAGACACAAATATATTTTGGTTTCAGTAGGTCAAATACTTAAGAATTGATTCAAAAAAATTTAAGCTTAATGAGCAATATCGTGTATTTTTGTATTACAATGGGGAAGAGGGGTATCTTTTGGTGTGCTTTGCATGCATTTTTAAGTAATAACTTGTCTCGTCTTCTAATGGCCTCTAGGTAGAAAGTACACGATAGCAAATGAAATGAATTTCATACAAGGAATAGGTGTTTTGGTTAATGTTCACCAAAATAGGAATAATAACTAGATTTGCAGTTGAGAGCCATAGCTGATGTTTAACCAGACAACCAATTCCATCTAATTCACAGCCCCAGAATCTATCTAGAAATCAATTTTCGTTGAAATCAGACAATTTTGAAATTTTTACATATTTTGAAAGTTTTTTTTGCACAAATTCCTTCCAGTCAATTTACTGAATGTAAAAAAAGGGGATAACGGGAAACACCTATAATGGCTGAAAATTACAGTCACATGCCACAATCTGCCAATGAACTACACAGGAAAAACACAAACAAGACAAAACACAAACGTAAACAACGATAGGAACTCGGGACAGCCGGACTTGGTACTGGCACTAGCAAAAGCCAACGGTAGGCTTAAACCGGTTTATGGGTACCAAAACCTCCCCTTTATCTGTCCCATTTCCCTATAGTTTTATAAACATATGAATAAAATCCAATATAGGTAGACTACTAACTCCATGACCGCATTCTTGAAAGGAAAGAACATGACAATACGTAATTTTGAAAGATGGGTCAAAGGGTGCTCGCCGCTAAACTGCCGGCTAGCTCAAGGAGCCCGGTCTGCCGGTAAACATTGTTGCACTACAGAAGAAAAATCAAACCCATAACTTCGCGAAGAGTTTGGTCAAGAATCATATATTTCAGCAGACATCAGCAGTATCAGTGAGAGGCCAATATGTGTCGAAAATTTTCCGGTCACCAGATCACAAAGCTAATTTTACGGATGCAAGCAGAGTATCTTGTCGATAAATTTCCCGAAAAAAGGAGGATTAGAAATACTCATAGAAATCTGTAACGCAATTGTAAAAGTTTGGCTGAGATGGTTAAGGTTACGTTCATTAACATCGTCATGAGTAGAACAAAAGCGTGCGAATCGTACTGGTTGAAAAATATACACTCCGTAGGATGGAGCTAGTGGAGTGTCGCCGTCAAGGAAAGGGAAATTAGTAGTATTGAAATCAAAGTCATCCCTTTTATCATATATTTTTGTTTTTATTTTACCAGTGTCAATAATGATAGTTAGATCTAGAAAAGGGAAGTATTTTGAGTCATTGTTAGCTTAATTTAATTTCAGATTTTGTGATTAAATGGTGTCTACATAATCTAATAAAGGGCTACGCCGAGCGCAGCATGATACCACCGCAGCATGTCGATCACTGAAATTTGTGTAAGTGTAAATTAAAATGAATAAGAACACAGTAATTTGCTGGTCACAATAAGGACCTTGATATATTAATTAACTGGACACAAATTAGTGAAAATAAAAATTATCCCTTTTATTCACTTATTGGTTGGAAATGGTAAGAGATAAGAAGTATCTGCTGACTACCAACTAAAAGCTTACATCAAGAGAAATTCAAAGAAAAATAAAGATTGCACAAATTTTGAATATTGTATTTTGAGCAGCTTGACCTCTTATAGCTAGGAAACTGTAAGAGCTACACAAAATCTATTGAAATATTAAGGAAAACTAACAATGAGAGGAATCCTAAGAAAAAAAACCTCATCAAAATCTGATGAAAAATAGATTTCTTATATTTCTAAAAAAATTGCAATTCTGGCCCCTTTAACCCTTTTAGCTCAGAAATGGTAAGAGCTATGCCAAATCCCTTGAATAGGAGAGAAGGCTTACGATGAGAGGAATCCAAAGAAAAAATCCAATTGAAATAGGATGAAAAGTTTTAGGTAATCCGCATATTTGCCATTTTGACCCCATTTGGCCCCTCATAGCTCGGAGAGGAAACAATTTATCAACAATCTTATGGTGCAGTGCAATGGAATTTTTCATTATTAACCCATTGCTAAAAACTGCATCAAAATCGGAATAAAAATTAAAGAATTTTTTTTTTTAATTCGCCTTTTTTGGTCAAATTTACCTCATGAAAGGTACATGCAACGTGAAATCCATTGCATACACCTCATTTGAAATTTTCTAAGGGATACTCTGAAAGAAACCCCATCAAAATGCGATAAAGTATAAAGATTCTACACTCAAATTTGTGAAAACACCAAATTTAACCCCATTTTGGTCCCTTTTTCTGAAACAGGCGGGGCCAGGAACCTGAAATTAAAACCCGGGCTTAAGCTTGAGGCAAGAAATTGAAAATGATCCGTTCACTTGAACCAAAGTTATGCTGTCCACAGACACGAAAATACCTAATTTAACCTTTTTTTGGTCCCTTTATCTGAAACCGGCAGGGCCATGAACTTAAAAAAAAACTAGTTCTTAAGAATGTGCCAAGAAACATCATACTAAAATTTGAAAGTGATCCGTTCACTAGAACCAAAGTTGTGCTGTCCACAGACACAAAATACTAAATTTTACCCCTTTTTGGCCCCTTTTTCTTAAACGGGTGATGTCACGAATCCGAAATTGTTACCCGGGCTTAAGCTTGAGGCAAAATACCTCATACTAAAATTTGAAATTGATCAGCTCACTAGAACCAAAGTTATGCTGGCCACAGACACGAAAATACCAAATTCTATCACTTTTTGGCCCCTTTTTTTAAAATGGGCGGGCCCTAAACCCAAAATTATAACCCGGGCTTAAGAATTTGCAAAGAAATTTCATACTAAAATTTGATAATAATCCGTCCACTAGAACTAAAGTTATGCTGTCCACAGACGGCGACGCCTGCGCCATACCATAATACGACCGCAAAATTTTTGCGGCCGTATAAAAACTGGGGATTGTCAATAGTAAGGATATCGCCAATATACCTGCTGTTATCATTGAAAATAGAAATAAGTTTATCACTGTTTGGTATGGTTCCGTTTTGAAGTTTTTTTCTTGAAGTCTCGTTTGTAACAGAATAGAAATAGATCTGCAATGAGAGGTGCACAATTTGTACCCATGGGAATACATATGACCTGTTGATAAATAGTGTTACCAAAACGAATAAAAAATGTTGTCCAGCAAAAGATTGAGTGCAATAATCATATCATAACATGTCCAGGAACAATGATTATTGTAGGCAATTTTAGAGAAGAATCCTTGTTTTTTGTTAGAACAAATGAACTGCAAACCAGAAATTTTAAAGACGTTTCAAATCTTAGCTATACGACAAGCGTGATGATTTTAATTTCCCAGTTGTGAACATTCTCTTTCTTAGCAGCAATATACCTACCTCTCCAGCCTATGGAGTGTACATTTCACAGTTGATTCGTTACTGTCGAGCGTGTAGTTTGTACAGTGAATTTTTGAACAGAGCAAAAACAATGTCCCAAAAGCTGCTTAGTCAGGAATTTGTTCAACCTATCTAATTTCATCCCCAAAGAAATTCTATGGCCGTCACCATAACATCATTGAAAGATATGACGTGTCAGTATCCCAAATGAAAGTGGACATTTTCTGCTAGATTCATGTCTTCCCGAATTTGACTACCGACTTTGACATTTTCCCGGATTGAATCACTCAAAGTGTGACGGGTGCTGTTAACAGAGCAGGACATGCTTACCCTTCCGGAGCACCTGATATCATTCTCAGTTTCACTGGAGTTCACACTGTGAGTGCCTTTGTTTTGAATGTTGTAATTTCTGTTTCTGTGCATTCTATCTGTCTAACGTCATTGTTTTTTGTGTCTAACGTCATTGTTTTCTGTGTTCTTGTTGTGGCCGTGTCTTTGGACTTCGATTTTTGTGAATTTCACTCCTTTGTTCCTTCGGTATTCTACTGCCGTTGTTTTAAAAGACCATTTAATAAGTTGTCGCAATTTGTATTTAATCAAATTATGTGGAAGGGTTGTATTAAGTGTGGAAAAATCATAACTGTCAATGGAGGAGACTGGTCCTTGAATAGATTGTAGTTTATCTAAAACTTCAGTAGTTTTTTTAAATACACGCCTAAAGTAATTTACACCAGAATTTTGATAAGGTTTTTCACAGTATTTGATAACCAACTCCTTTATACAAGTAAGTGAACTACAAATGTAGTTAAATGGATGGATAAATTAGTCGTAGAACACTTACTAGAGGCCGAAATAAAATGATGCTTGAAGGGATTTTTATGAAGCTTAGGAACCCACTACAAAGTAGGCAAGGTGTTATCTTTATACAAACATTTATACAAATTCTGCAAAAAAAGTTTCAGATACATGGATTCTTAACATTGTGACCATTTAGATTTTTTTTGTTTAATATTTTGAACAACTTCAGATAATGGTGTGCAAAGTTTGAAATCGTTTGATTCACCCATTAAAATAATAATATAAGACAAAATAAGAAAAAACAATAATTTGAAAGAAAATGGTTTGATATAGTTTACGCTTCCTTACCATGGTCAATATCCGCGTCCCTCTGATATCTATTGCCATTTAAATTCTGCTCCCTGTTAAATGAAAAAAAAATCATTCAATTGAATTCTGATGTACTTTCTGTGTTACAGGTGATAATAATCAGTTGTTTATGTCGTGACATTCATTCGATACCATTAATTCTTATCCAACTTTACACTGGACTTGTTGGCAACGCTTTGAAGATATCATGTTAACCTTCTTATGCCTCAAAATGGAGTGGCATCTTTTTCGCGGCGTTCTTGTTCATTCCTATTTAATGTATAACCTTTGGTTTACATCCTCTGTTCTTTTTCTGCAAAATTGGTTTGCCAATATGTTTTACTTATGAGTAACATTAGTGGCAAACATCTTGCCTTTTGGAAACAGAGAATTTCTACCGACTTAAAGGAATGTTTGAGATTGTTAATCTTATAATATGTAGGTATGTTGTGCGAATAGCCAAATATATCAGAATATGAACATACAATTCAAACATATAAGGCTTTTTATGTTATATCAGCAATGGCGAAGTATTCCAACTGATACTTGTTACACACCCTTGTCGATATATTTCTGCATTCTTCTGAATATCAATTAAACCGACGTTTCTGAGGGATACAAAAAGGATATTAAATTTTACTTAGTGTTAATCTTACGTATAAACTGTTGATGTTCTCACGTCCAACTTTATATTTCAGAAGTTAGTTGAATCTTTACGTATTCAACTGATTTGATTTTGGCTTTACTATTTAGATCCTATTGGTAATTTGTTCTCTTTCAGCTTTTTTTATACACATATTTCGGTATATGGATTTCCAAATGTTTTGATTTGATCTGCACTGAAGAGACACAAGTTGTCGAAATGTGCATATGCAGAAACTAAATTCACAGTAACTTCGGTATGTTGTTGTTTACTAGATTAAGATTTTTTTTCACCATACCTTTCGTGCTTGCCATGTTATGAGAGATAACCTTTTTAAGACATAAATTATTCACATACCGTTGAGTTAATAGGGCCCCTTATCTTAACTCACTCAACTCTTCTGAGTTTTTCTCATATTGTATTCTGTGAGAAGCAATTTGAAAAACTGGAATGATTATTTGTATCCACAGACTAAAGGTATTATGGTTTGCTCACAAATACAGGATAAACAAAATTCTCCTGCATTGCAATATAGAATATCCTATGTGGCAGGGATTGCCTCATATTATCCTCCCACACATTTTATTTTTCAATATAATGCATTTTAAAGTGAATTTAATCTGCGGGCTATGTAGTAAATATAGGTGTGTGCTGGTCAAGCCGTTTCCTATTCTAGTTGTTATACAAAATGAAGAGGGATGGGGTTAATAACAAAATTACCGAACAAAGTTGTCAAGAACCGAAGTCCATGAGACAAAAAGACGATAGATGTATGCTCCATATACATTTCAGTTATGATGTACTTGTGCTTGAGAGAATTTCTCATATCGATGCACTATCATTCTTTTCAATTTTGTCATTTTTATTTTTTGTATTATCAAAATGTTATTCTGCCCCGTGCCTACTTCTTAAGATTTTATTATGCCAAATTTTCTTACTTTTGACTCGATGAGTACCCTGTGGTTGTTTAAAGTGTTGTGATTGTTTTCTGTGAGATTTTTTGTCGGGCAATGGATGACGGCGATTGAAAGAACACTTTGCAAGATAATTTCATGTTTGTTGACAACCCCGCATTCATGGATAACGTAGGGATAGATGTACCGTTGCTCGAAAATTTGCAATGAATTCCGCTCAAACCGGTGCAAGGGGCCCGTCTTGAACTTACTATGAGGAATGAGCATAGTTCATTGTTGAATGCCTCATGGCGACCTCAAGATGAAGAACAATAAAAGCGTTGTTCCATTGCTTGTTTTATCACATATTTGTAGAGACTTTGTTTCATGAACATTAACTTCATTACTTACTTAGCTTGAATCAAATGGAATCGACTGGAAAAATTGGTACAGACATTTATAAAGAAACGGTAGGTTAAATCGGTTTTATGGATTGCCAAACCTCCTCTTCCATTGCAATAGTATCCGGTAGCAACTCCGCAGCAATGGCTATTGAAAGGTCGTATAGAGTTAAAAGAAATGATCCTCCCAGTACTTAGTAAAAAAATCTTTAATCAGAGTTCGAATCGAAACTTCAAATTTTTCCACACTGACTGATGTCTATGAAAAAACTTTTTAAATTATTGTATGAGACGGAATTCTTGAAGCCTTGATTAATAAGAAGGTCACGGAGAAAACTATGTCTAATGAGAAAGTCTGTATAACTTGTACTAGCTCTAGCGCAACGAATCAAATGTGAAACATACATTCCGTAAGCAGGAGAAGCTGGAAAATTACTGTCCATATTAGGGAAATTGATAATTTCAGGGGATAACAGGAAACATCTACAATACCTCAAAATTACAATTACACGATGCAATCTGCCAGGGAACTGAACAGGAAAAGCACAAAGAAGACAAAAGACACCGATAGGAACTTGGGCAGTCGGACTTGGTACCGGTACAAGCAAAGGAAAGTGGTAGGGTTAAACCGGTTTATGGGTACCCAAACCTCCCCTCCTCTGTCCTGTTTCCTTATAGTATAATAAACAAACGAATGATACCCAATACAGGTAGACTACCAACTCCATGATTAAAATTTTAAAATGGAGAATACACTCGTCACGAATTCTTGCAAATATTTCTGTGACGTCCATTCTTCCTGTGTATGTGTAACTCAGTTGCACATTATTTAAGTTTATTTCCGAGCAGAAAATATTATGACGACGATTAATTGTATGGTCGTCATCAAAAGATAGTTGAGCAAAAAAATGTTATGATTTCGACTGGTTTGTTCACATAAGACTAGATCTGACATTGAGGCTTATTTATCTGCCTTGCTCCGAATTTACCCCGGACATGTCATTTCTAACATTAAATGCAGGAGCTGTTTAAGTCGACCCATCCGGTATCACTTCTTTAGAAGTTCATGTATACCCGTCTATGCGATTTCTCAAAGCATAAACAAACAATGAAAAGACATGGATTCTAATATGACGTCCTGTAATCGCCTGGTGTCCATAACCGTGGTAAAATCCGCATATATTCGTCGGTATTGTTATGACAATCGACGGTACTTTTGATAACGTCATAAACAGTTTGACGACAGTTTTTGCAGCGTCATAGAACAAAACGTCATTCTTTACGGCCTAAAATGGCTGTTTCACCTATGAATACAAAGACGAATTCATCTTTTCTGCACCCTGTAAGTGTCATATTAGAATCGAAATAATTCACGAGAGCGTGAATATATGTTGATTTTACCACGGGTTTGCCCTTTATGCCTATATTTTACCCCTCGCATACCCTCGGGGTAAAATATTTGTCATAAAGGGCCAACCCGTGGTAAAATCACCATATATTCACGCTCCCGTGAATTATTTCTTAATTAAATAGACATGAGACAAAGTATCTACAAATACATGGTAAAACCAAGCAAAAGAACAAAGCTTTTAAAATCACCATGAGGTTTCAACAATGAGCTTTGTTCATACTTAATAGTATATTCAAGACGGCCCCTAGCACCAGTTTGTGCTAATTCATTGCTAAATGTCAAGCAGTGCTACATCCATGGTCTGACTCATGGATGCGGGATCATCAACAAAAATAAAATAAAATGGCAAAGTGTACTTACAACTACTGTCATCCGTTGCCCGACAAAAAGACTAACAGAAGACAACCATACCATATCGTGACGTCGGATATTGCTACCTGACGTTGTAACATTAAAACGACGTCAACAATGCAGAGTGACTTCATTTTGTCAGTTTTGCATGTTACTTAAGGACAGAAAAAGTTACTTGCAATACATGTGTCCGCAGTGAGATTGTTATCAGAGCTTCAAATTTGATCATGAAGATTAGTTTTACATCGATTTATTTTAATGTATTCAAGTCCGTAAGATACAATATAACCCACCTGCAATATCTGAATATCACTCGAATTGACAAATGGAATTCTCCTTCACGCTTTTCCCGATTGGTGTCGCTGCTGCACTATCAGGTAGTTCGCGGGAAATCTGGTAATTCACACATGTTCAACAATTGTTCCTTGTGCGTGAATTTTCCCGGTATCACGACGTCACAGAACAAAACCTGATAGTACAGTGGTGACACCAGACGGGACAAAACACGACTAAACCTAAACATACGATATTTTTTTCGAAATTGATTTCAAATGATTTCCTTATACCACTATTTCATTTTTGTATTTTTATTTCATATAATTTGAAACTGACTTACGATTATATGTTAAAACACGCCAACTGTCCGAATTTATTGATGATATGGGCATCAATATCTATGCCATTTAGCCTTGGAAAACAGAAAGAACGCCTGTATTTAGATGTATTTAAGATAAAAGTTCGGGGGGAAAAGTATTGCTTCAATTAAAAAAATCCCGTTGAAAAGAAAATATAGAAGAAATATCATGTATATTCGCTATAAACTTTCAATTATGTTACTGAAACGCTGATATTCATAGATAAAACGTCAAAAAGTTAAAGATGGACATATACGCTAGACAATTCGAAATTTCAATAACTCGGACAAACAATTAAAAAAATTGAGAACAGCTTATACATGTTTGGTGAATTTGGAATGTGATTTTTCAGTACTTTATACGAAGCGAGGATAAGGACTCTGAAATTCGTAACTGGTCTTTAAATAATTTGAATGATATATAGACAATAAAGCATTTGCGACCCTAAACTATACAGCGGGGGACATTTCTGCCAAACAAAAAGAAAACCATGGCTCGGGTACTTACACAAATACCCGAGGGAAGCCTTTCGAAATTCTTGATCTCTTATAAAAGTACTTAATCATAGCAGATTGTGTTTTTCTCTTACATGATGCAAATTTTATCTTTTTCCCGTTAAATTTTGAAGAAAAAATATTCTTGCAAGCGGGACAACTCTCTGCTGTGGATTACATATACATTTAAATGGTATCTTAATGTTGATGCTACCAACATGTTTACTACGTTTTAGTATGACTTCATAGAACATATATGCCAAAATGCAAACATCTAGGCCGAATTTTCGAGGAAAGATGATAAAAATATCACCATTATCCGATGTCTTTTGTTACACGGGACAGTCGAAAAAATAACGCTATCATAAACATCGGAGACAGATAACATTAGGAAAAACCGTTTCTTATTAATTTTCTCATCTCACCGTCTAGTATATTTATTAAGCTTTAATTTGATATATTACAGTTAGCATTTTAATTCATTCAGTATGGAAGTTAGGAATAATAAGAATATATATAATTTGACTAAGTGTAGCTATATCCGACGTCATATACATATAAACAACCACGGGGCACTCATCAGTCAATTGCAAGAAAACTCAGTGTTGTATAATAAAGAGATGTGGGCACTATAAACATGTGGTCAGAATAACATTTGAAATTACATAAAATAAAATGAAAAAATTGTGAAAATATGATAGTGCATCAATATGAGAAGATCTTTCAAGAGAACAAGTGCACTATAACTGAATGGGGGCAATAATTAAAAAATGAAATAAATATACAGCATACTTCTCTATGACGGGGAATCTTTTTATGGATTCCATACTGCAGGAAAGACAAATCAAGTCTCCAATAACAATGTAAGGATATGAAGTAAATGCACATGAGACCAAGTCTCTACAAATACATGGTAAAACCAAACAATGGAACAACTTTTTTATGGTTCGAGTTTGCTCATAGCTCATAGTAAACTAAAGACGGCTTCTAGCACCGTTTTCAGTGGAATGCATTAAATTCGTTGTTTATGAGACCTGAATATCATTATCAATGCCTTACTTGTACACATCGAACGCATCGAAAATGAGGATAAATTGTAGTTATTGTCATGTTTTTTAACCCTTTTGCATTTATTTCTATTTTGAATTATTTTTTGAAATTTAATAAAATCGGACAACTTCGACCATGCTTTTTTTTAAAAATACAACACATGAAAGTAAGGTATATTGGGCAAATTAAGGACAATAACTCTTACATGGGTATTAACATTTTCTTCTAATTCCCAGTTGGGTAGATCTTGATATGCTTAACATAATTTTTCATCTCTATAGTTGTCATAGATTTTTATATTACAATATTAGCATTTGAAAAAAAGGACAGTAGCTCCAAAGTTGCGCATTAGATTTACTCCAAAATTGCACCATAGGCAGATATTGTCGTGCTGATACATTTGTCAGATTTTAAAGAACTGTGATGAATTAGTGAGTTATATGCCAAAAAAGCAATTTACCCCAAATGTTTGTCGGACTATATCGTGTTTTTTTTAAAGTCACAGAAAATAAACAAATCGCTAAAAGTTGCATTAGTTTCAGTCATTATATCAGAGTGAAAAAAGGTAAAAGCTTACCTGTCATGATATTCTTTCCGGCTTCCTGTAGAGAACCTCATTGAACCTATATGTGATAATTATATAAAATAACGTACACCGTTGAAAATATGAGTGATATGGTTAAGCAAAAAAAAAAGACTTATTCGAAAATATTCGTAATTTTTCCTGTTATAAGAAAACAGAAACAATGAATGTTCAGATAATATGATATCTTGAATCTCTTCAGTGCCGACTTTTCAATACCAGAACATTTTTAACCATGTGTTAATTTTCTCAAAACATTGCTTCATTCCTTTGAAATAAGCTCATTTCTAACACCTTTTCTCTATGGCAATTAACAATGAGTCAGTGGAATAGAAAAATCTCTGGCAATGTTCATATTCCAACTGAGTCTTACCCAGCCTTGCATTCAAAACAAGGCTAACTTGAAGTGGTGCCATCAGAAATGATGCATGGCCATCTCCACACTGCCCTGCTTGACACAGAAAACAGTGGACACTGACCCTGGGCCTAATTTTTCTCAATATTTTGAAAATCAAATTAAAGATAGTCAATATTTTTACTAAAAAGGACAACAAGGATATATGGTTGCAGGGTAGAATTCCAATAATAAGTGGTCTTTGGGACTTCCAGGAAGTTTACCAAAATTGGAATCAAGTATTTGGAAATCAAATTGCTGGAAATGAAGGAAATTCCTAAAGTATGGTTGCTAGGTAGAATTCCAAAAAAATAAGTGGTCTTTGAGATATTTACCAAAATTGGAATCATATTTCAGAATTCAAAGTATTCAGAACTTCATTTTTTTCCAAACAATTCTCCAAAAATACAAGTTTATATGCTACAAGTTCAAAAATATGAGTCTGACATTTTCAGGACATTTTCCAAAGTTGGAACCGGAATCAAATTTCCGAAAGCTTATTGCACATCTTCAGACAATATGTAACAATTCTACAACAAAATTAAATATATAAATCCAAAAATGGGGCCTCTTGTTTGCAAAAAAGACCAATACAAAAAACCCGAAAGCTTATTGCGCATCTGCAGCATATATGCAACAATTCTATATAAAAATAAAAACAATAAACTCAAAAATGTATGAGGAGTTCCACTGAAAAACTCACATGTGTCAAAATAGACATCTTGGGGCCTCTTGTTTGCAAAGACTGAAAGCTTATTGTGCATCTGCAGCATATATGCAACAATTCTATAACATAATTAAAACACTAAATCCAAAAATGTAGGAGGAGTTCCACTAACAAGCTTCATCTGACGGACAGGCGGACGGACGGACGGACAGACGGGACCAAATCAATGTCCCCGCATTTTCTCCAGAAAAGTGCGGGGATGATAATAATACAAAGTATCACATATTTAATAAGAATTCTGCAATTAAAATGCAAAGCTGGTTCTGCGGGCAAGGCATACAAATAAAAATGTTTTAAGTGGAAATTAATTTATGATAAAAGTTTTGTGAACAGTCTCGTTTATCATAGATTTATTGGTTATAGCTCTCAGAAATTGTAGTTTTGTCATTATTTTAGGCCTTACATGAGTTTTTACTAACCTGGCAATGTGTCAAATAAGCTGAACACGATTTGGTTTACTAAGTAGATGACAATATATATCTTTTTTTTAAATTTGCCTTGTCTGTCTAGCCCGATGTAAAAATTTGAAACAAAATACCTCAGTGATTGAATACTTGACTGCTTTTCACTTGTTTTCGGATCATTTAAATAAATTGTATTTAGAAATATGTGCTCAGATTTCTTGGAAATATTTTTATACATATAGTGTAAACATATTTTATTAAATAAACAGTATATAATACAGAAAACAGTATGCAAGATAATTAAATACAATTAATTAAAGGGATGTGATCTTTCATAACTGTTAATATGTTTGAACTGATTGCAGCTAAATTCACTAACTTTCTTCTTTATATATGTACAGTGTACTTGTGAAATATAAGAGATACCGAAATTGTTTTGTTTTGGAATGAAACTGAAATGAGTGACTTCTTTGAAAGCAGAAAAACTAAGTATACTAATTACTCAATTGTTTTCCCTATAAGGTTAAATGGTATATGCACAGGAGGTTCAGTATACAGAGGGCTAATGATCAAGCCATGCTAAAAACTGAGACTTGAAATGTGTTGAAGACTTTATTTGTATAATTGCTTTAGTTCATTACAGTAACACCTCGTAATATTTAGTACACATATTATGTTAAGTGCATAATATTCTCATTGCAACATTCGAAGTCTGATGTCCCCTTCACCCACACAAAATTTTCTTACGAATCCTTACGAATTTTTAAAATTAACTAGATTCGTAAAACTAACACGAATGATTGCGAATAAAACACATTTAAGAGTGAATTTGTTTTCTTAACCATTAGTTGCGAGTACGAACGACCACTTAACGATTTACTAAGAACGAAAGCGATGCATTTACGATAAAAATTTATGAATCGTTACGAATAAGTGCGAGCGACATACGAATAGATACGAGGTATCTAAGAATTCTTGCGAGCATAAAACGAATTTGACCTAGCTTTTACGAAATATTATCGAATTCTTTCCGATAACTTGACGAGTTTTTACGAATATCTAAGATTTATTTACGGGTGTTTCACAAACGGCAGCAATTTTTCTTTTGGGTTAACATTTACTTATACAAATTTCAGACTATATAACCTCTTGTGGGATAAAATAAATATTCTAGGAGACGAGTAATGTTCTACCACAAAATAAACTTTATTTTGTTCAAAACCTTCCTCATCTTTTTCTTCCTCGGCCAAAGAGGAAAAAAGAACAAATTGACATCATCCATCCTACTTTTAGAAGGGGGACACAACTCAGATTGGAGTTCCGACCCATTCGTAAAAAACTCGCATTTATTTGGAAAGCACTCTCAAAGTATTCGTATAAAATCGTAAAGTAACCACATATATTCTCAAAATGATCGCATTAATGCGTGTTTATTAATAAATAAATCGCACAACGACAGTAAACTACTCGCAATTATTCGTTAATAAATCGTAATACTTTTTAGGAACCATGTTGTCCATTTATTGCAAATAATTTACGATTTATTGCGATCGCTTAAACAATGACTTACGAATTGTTAAGATTCGTTTGCGAGCTCTTTACGGGTGATATAATCGATAAAGATTAGTGAACATTCGGTTAAAAATTTTGACATGTCAAAAAATTTTCATGTCCTTACACGAATCGATACGAATATCTGCGAATGTCTACGAGCTATTTGTCTATGTCGGCGCGTTAGATACGGATGCATGCGAACGACTACGAATCGATCATTCGATTCGTAAGAAACATTCGTGTATGTGAAGGGGATATGATTGGTTGTATTCGAGGCAAAAATATGGAAAATAAAAACAATTTTTAAGAGTAAAATTAAGACAGATACGAAAATCAGGCTACCGTTTAAGTAGGAAAATTCATTTTATTTAGGACCAATGACATGATATTTGTTTCAAATTTATATACAAATTTGAAAAAATGTACGAGTTTTGTCGGAAAAGCAAAAAAATATACATAATATCTAGAAATAATAATAAAATGTGATGTACTCCATTTACCTTGAAGAATAAAGTTTATGCCTATACTTTTACGATGACGATTTAGCAGTGCTAAACTGAACTATTTCCCTTCAAGAAAAGAATTTGTTTTATTTAATAAAAGAATCATAACATGGATCTCATTATTTTAATATCAAAATGATGTTCATTCTTGAATTGCACATGTGCCAATCTTTATTCTTTTTATACTCTATTTATTCTTTTGACAAGTGTCCTGGTAGAATCACGTGTTTTGATATTTTATTTTATAATCTTAAACTACAAATAGTGTAGGTTACCATTGAAACATATAATATCAAAATTCCAGTTGGGCTTGAAAACGACCTTGTTGCAACTCATCCTTTTGAATTTCGGAATGTATTAATTTGCTTACCATAGTCTGATGTGTGACCAATTACTCTGGAGTCAATACTGTAAAATGAATTGAACAAAAAATAAAAGTGTTAAATACTTCTACCGAACAAAGAAAAATGCATATCACAATAAGAATACCCTTTTTCTGCGATAATATAGGTAATGTGGTAATATAAAGCACAAGGGATTCTAAACGTTCAGGAATAATGTTCTATGTCCACCCCCCCCCCCCCCCCCCC
>MJUU01017110.1:63971-83093 GCA_002080025.1 Modiolus philippinarum | reverse complement strand
GAAAGTGCGGGGATAATTAAAACCCTAAATCCAAAAATGTAGGAGGAGTTCACGTCGCATGCCACATATGTCAAAATGGACATCTTGGGGCCTCTTGTTTGCACCAAGACCAATATCAAAAATCCGAAAGCTTAATGCGCATCTGCAGCACATATGCAACAGTTCTATAACAAAATTAAAACCCTAAATCCAAAAATGTAGGAAGAATTCGCGTTGCAAGGATATGTGACGGACGGACGGACAGACGGACGGACGGACGAGGCCAACAACAATATCCCCGAACTTTCATTCGAAAGTGCGGGGATAACTAGAGTAATGACTGTCGGAAATGACAGTGATCCCCGCACCCCCTTTTTGACACAGAAAACAGCTATAGACTCTGGGTATAATTTTTCTTAACATTTTCTAAATTAAACTATTGACTGTTACTATTTTTATCATAAGGAATTAAAGAATATATGGTTGTTAGGCAGAATTCCAAAAAATAAGTAGTCTTTGAGACTTTCAGGAATTTTACCAAACTTGGAATCTTATATTTTGGAAATCAAATTGATGAAATGTTTCTTGTAATTCTAACAAATCTTTTTAATTTGGTTTCAATGTAAAATTTCGAAAAATTAGTGGTCTTTGACACTTTCAGGAAATTTACCAAAATTGGAATCAAATTTTTTTGAAATCCAATTGGTGAAAATGATTAACCTTATCAAAACAAATGCTAAAAGTTTGGTTCCTGGGTAGAATTCCAAAAAATAAGTGGTCTCTGAGACTTTCAGGATACTTACCAAAATTGGAATCATATTTTCAAATTCTAAGATTTCAGATTTTTTATTTTTTCCAAATACTTGCCAAAATATAAGATTATATGCCAAAATGTCCAAAAATATCAGTCTTTGACATTTTCAGGAAATTTACCGAAGTTGGAACCGGAATCAAAATTCTGAAAGCTTATTGCGCATCTACAGACTGTCTGCAACAATTCTGCAACAAAATTAAATCCATAAAACCAAAAAAGTAGGATGAGTTTGCGTTGCATGCCATATGTGTCACAATCCACATTTTGTGGTCTTTGTCAAATAGACATCTTGGGGCCTCTTGTTTGCATCAAGATAAATATCAAAAATCCGAAAGCTTATTGTGCATCTACAGACCATATGCAGCAATTCTACAACAAAATTAAAACCCTAAATCCAAAAATGTAGGAGGAGTTTGCGTCGCATGCCACATGTGTCAAAATGGACATCTTGGGGCCTCTTGTTTGCACCAAGACCAATATCAAAAATCCGAAAGCTTATTGCGCATCTGCAGCATATATGCAACAGTTCTATAACAAAATTAAAACACTAAATCCCAAAATGTAGGATGAGTTCGCGTCGCAAGGATGTGTGACGGACGGACGGACGGACGGACGAGGCCAATGACAATATCCCCGAACTTTCATTCGAAAGTGTGGGGATAATTAAAACCCTAAATCCAAAAATGTAGGAGGAGTTCGTGTCGCAAGGATGTGTGACGGACAGACGGACAGACGGATGGACGGACGGGGCCAACGACAAAATCCCCGAATTTTCATTCGAAAGTGTGGGGATAATTATTGTTTCGAAAAATCTTATCAGATGAAATGATGAAAGTTATGTTGTAGAACAAATACATCTCAATATAAATTATGACACATAATGATTCTTTAGAAGTCTGATTTTACATTATCACTGCATGTTACTATCAATGCAACATTTTCAAACGATGAATTTTAGATTGCAAGTAATCTCGTACAAATTTTCATCATCCATTTGTTCTTTCAGTCTCCTACAGATTTTCATCAATCATTTGTTCCCTCATTCTCGTACAGATTTCCATCATCCCATTTGATCCCTCAATTATATAAAATCCCACATATCTGCCTTTGTTATCTGGTTTTAGACTGGTGTGTATATGGTAACAAGTCTTTCATAGGAAATCCATGTAAAACTAATAATATAATCAACATTGCTATAAATGGTGTCACTAATAACCATTGTAAATCTTCCATTATTAAACGATTAAATCTGAAAAAGAAACAGTTTGTTAATGTTGATATTTATAACAGCACTACACATAACAAAATATAGTTATAAGTCTAATTGACAATGAAAAATAGGGATGAAATTTCAATTTGAAAATGTTTGTGGCCAAAATATCCCATGTTAGGATTATGTTCATATCTTTGCTTCAGAATGTCATGATTTTCCATATAAATTTGTCAACTTTAGACTCCTTATGTTTGAATAAATTTCAAAACTGAAAGAAACTTATGTGCCTATCTTAATATAGTGCAATGTTGCAAGGACCAGAAAATGACAGAAACAGTAAAGCAAAGAATTACAGTCCTTCACATATCTTCTGTCTCTTTGTTACGAAATAGCTGATTTAACATTGGACTGAATAAGGATGAGTGAGATTATATAACTCTAACATGTCCATTATTTCAAACCTTATTTAGTAAGGATGAATAAGAAGTTGCCCCTGTTGGCATGCCAAGGATACCTCCTCTTGACAACATATTTGAAAGAGAAACAATCATATAGAGGCTGCAAGCCAAATTTAAAAACAATCCCTTCAGTAGAAGTTTAGAAAATTGCATCAAAAGACAGCTTTCCAGGTTTGAAAATCATGCCGTCTAGGTGAGATGAGAAAGATTGCAATGAAAATTCATTTCACAATACACATTTTGTAACTAAGTCCCCAGGTCAAACAGGAAGTAAAGGCATGACAATATAAGGTTTGCTACAAATAATCATATAGAGGTTGCATAATAAGTTTATAGCAATTTCTTTCAGGGATGTGATATTTCTGTGGATCAGGTTGTTTCTGAATCCGTTTTGGTATATATGTTCTATTTCCTGTAAAAAATCACATCCCTATTCTTTGTAAAAGCTCAGGAAAATGTGATGAAAATACATGTTTCACTACATTTTTTAAATAAGTGCAGGTTTGGTCTAATAGGATTTACATGTCCAGAAAGATTGATACTAGGAGGTTCTATACATCTTATCATACTGAGGCTTCATACAAAGTTTAAAAGCAATCCCTCCAAAATTAACAAAATATTCATATTTGGCTTCATTTTGTAACTTAGTGCACATTTGTCAAACAGCAAGTATAAGTCTAACAAGTCTGACAAAGGAGGTTCAATATAAATAATCATATTAAGGCTGCATAATAAGTTTGAAATCAATCCCTTCTGTAGAAGCTGAAAAAATTATCACAAAAATTTCATGTTGTGATTCATTTTGTAACAAAGTCCACATTTCAACAAACAGGAAGTACCAGTACATTTCAGACAGGACTAACAATATGAGGTCCAAAACAACTAACCAAGTAGAGGTCAAATACAAAATTTGAAATCAATCCCTCCAGTAGAAACATAAAAAAATATAAAATTATAATACAGTAGAACGTCCATGGCTCGAACTGCAATAACTCAAACACCATGGATGTCTCGAACCTATTTTCTGGTCCCTTTGATCAAGTTTTAACATTGTTGACCTCAATATCTTGAACACCCCTGTAGCTCGAACTGTTTTCATCGGTCCCTTGAGTGTTCGACCTATCGAAGTTCGACTGTATGTCATTTGTTTCTTACCCAACTGAAAAATGATTAAATTGTAGACTGTATAATTTTTAGTCCTTACCTTATAGAATAAGCATCAGTTGCAATAAAACCATGTTTATTTCTCATTACAACTACAACATGTCCATGGCTAGGTTCATCATAGGCAGGAACATAGATCCCATAGGAGCCTGGCTGTGAGTGAGAGGTGTTATACAACAGATTGAATCCAAAATATACCTGTGATAAAAAAAAATCATAAATATTGAAAAAATTGGCCACCATTTTACTTATATCCATACAAATCTTTCCATTAAATAATTAACTTGTTGTAATATCCTACAATATTTTATTAGCATGTTCCAGCAACTTCAGCTGCATTTGCATCCAGCAGCAGTATATATTATTTTTTTTTTATCTATTTGTATACTTTCTTAGTCTGGTACCCTACAGAATATTTTCAACCATACTGACAATATTTCTAAAAGTTTTCTAAAAGTAAGTATTTCTATAGTAGGAAGTACCTCCCTGCTCCAACAAATAATTTGCTATACATGTATTCTTAGTGGAAAGAGCATGCCTGATTGTATATTATCTACATGTATTTTCTTGAACCTTATTCAGAGACACAGATTGTTTTCTCTATAGTCTAACCTTGGTATACAGAAAATATGGAAGTAATAACTTAAGACTTCGTTATACTACTAATAAGATTTCTTGTAAGAATATATTTTTCCCCAAGTTATATAATTGCTTGGATAATTATATGTATATTCATACCACATTGAAACCCAGGGTTGCCACTATTTTTGTTGTCTCAAAATTCAAGGATATTTCCAGGATTTTTCAAGGATATTCTAATCATTTTCAAGGGCCAAAATAATCGACAAAATTCTAGGTTGCGATAATTATTTTGCAGAATTTGATCATATGCTGCCTATCGNTGGAATTCTACTTAGCAACCATATATCCTAGAATTCTTTTAGTAACAATAATGACTATCATTAGGTAGATTAAAAAAATATGCCAAGGGTGTATAACAACTGTTTTCTGTGTCAAACAGGGAGTGCGGGGATAGCTGTCGTTTCCGACAACATCTAGTTTTTATTCATTTGTATACTATCTTAGTCTGGTACCCTACAGAATATTTTCAACCATACTGACAATATTTCTAAAAGTTTTCTAAAAGTAAGTATTTCTATAGTAGGAAGTAACTCCCTGCTCCAACAAATAATTTGCTATACATGTATTCTTAGTGGAAAGAGCATGCCTGATTGTGTATTATCTACATGTATTTTCTTGACCCTTATTCAGACACACAGATTGCTTTCTCTATAGAGTAACCTTGGTATACAGAAAATATGGAAGTAATAACTTAAGACTTTGTTATACATGTACTACCAATAAGATTTCTTGTAAGAATATATTTTTCCCCAAGTTATATAATTGGTTGGATAATTATATGTATATTCGTACCACATTGAAACCCAGGGTTGCCACTATTTTTGTTGTCTCAAAATTCAAGGATATTTCCAGGATTTTTCAAGGATATTCTAATCATTTTCAAGGGCCAAAATAATCGACAAAATTCTAGGTTGCGATAATTATTTTGCAGAATTTGTCATATGCTGCCTATCGTTATCAATTTTTTCTGAATTCCAGGGTTTTTCAAGGATATTTCCAAATATTTTAAAATTCAATGTCTTTTCAAGGCCCTTGTATACCAAAATGAAATTCAAAGGTTTTTTCTAGTTTTTCCAGGATGTGTGGCAACCCTGGATACCCTTAAAATAACCTACCCTTATTTCATAAGGTCCTGGATGTTTTGACAGATCACGTATATCATATTCTATATAGAAGTTTGATCCTGTTACTTCTTCTTCTAATCTACTGTACTCTGTGATGTAAAGGTTTGGCTAAATAATAATAAAATATTACTAAAAATAAAAAAGTAGAAGACTTTCATTTACAAAAATCACAAGTAAATCATGGTACATGTATTAATTAAAACAACAATATAAACACTGTAACAGGAGAAATATTCATAGGGATTCAATTTGGTTTATTTCATAGATCAACAAAAATTGAATTCCTACAAATGTAATTCGAATATTATTTACTTTCAATGAAAATTTGTCTCCATTAAATAGTTGTACAGTTAAAATCCATAAAACTTTATCAGCATCAAAATAAATGATTATACAGTAAAAACTTTTGACATTTTATGACTCATTAGTACACATGAAATCAAATGACAGCTTATCAAAAGGAATATCTTTTCTTCATATAGGGATAAATTTTGTAAAATACGTTCTGAAAACTCTTCAAAATAGTGTTTAAATAATAGAAATTGCCATCATTATGTGTATGGAAAACAAAAAAATTTAATTATCATAAATAAACAAATTGACAAATAACTTATTACAAAAAGAAAACATAGAAGCAGCCACAGCCTGCTAAGCTCACCTCGTTACACAGCATTGTCACATGTTAAACATGTTAGTAAATAGGAATGGACTATAATCATTCTTTTTAACAGAGTCATTCATGCATAAAATGTAGGTCAAAGACTGTCATCCCAAAATGCATGACACATACCAATATGGTTGATGTGGGACATGCCAGTAAGCATAAATAGACCTTAACCATTCTAATTTACCGAGTCGCTCATGCGTAAAATATAGGTCACAGTCAGCACTTGAAGTATGCATTGTTGTTGTCATCCCAAAATGCATCATACATACCAATATGGTTGATGGTTGACCACAATGTTAATTTTTCATAAGGAATCCATCAAAATCGGATGAAAAAAAAATTAAATTCACCCCTTTCGGACCCCATTTATTTCATGAACAGTACATGCAGCGTGAAATACTTCCATACTGCAGATTGGAAATTTCCTCAGAAAGAAACCCCATCAAAATCTCAAAAATAATAAATACTCTACAGCCAAATATATGAAAACACCAATTTTGGCACCTTTTTGGCCTTTTTTTTAAATGGGCAGGGCCACAATTACCAAAACATGTCAAAGTCTCAAATATTTTGTGGTTGTATAAAAATGAAAAGTTCTTTACATAACAATTAAAACACTTGATAAACTGACCTAAGCACAAAACTAAACAATGAGGTCTAGGATGTTTTTTTTATATAAGTACCATAATTAAAGGAGGTAAGACTGAGATAACTGGTATGTGTTGCAGACAGCCGTGCTCCAAATATCTCAGTCTTAACACTTAAAATTATGAAGAAACTGACTAAATCACATAGAATGTTAAATATGTTGATGGTAACATGACTGTGTGTCTTTAAGACATGACTTGATGCATATCGCCAATGTATCAAATGCGATGCACATTTATCAAAATGTCCTCAACTGATGCTGTATGTTTTATGTTAAAGTATACAATTCTTGTGTTATTTGTGACTTTGTGAAGAAGGAACATTTCATTTTACATTTCTGTATGCATTTTGAAATTTACATCACTCACAATGAAGATCTTCAATTTTATAAAATTGTGTTCACTTTTTTTTTTATTTATTGCTGTAAACAATAATAACATGCCTTTAAGCTTCCATATATGAAATCATTTGGACTTTTGGTAAACAATAATAACATGCCTTTAAGCTTCCGTATATGAAATCATTTGGACTTTTGGTTTCGCTTTGTAAGCTGTATTTTGACCTCTCTTTATTTCTTTCTTCATCAATAAATCTGTCTTTTGGAGGCTCAGAGTTTCCTAAACACATTATAGTCCCATCATTTGTTGCCACTAAAATCTCTAGACCATCGGAGTCTTCCACCAGATCAGATGACAAAAGTTGTACAAGAGTAGTCTCCCCTAAAGTGAATTTTGTTTTGCATTTAAGATCCATTGACATAATCTGTAGATTTCCATCATCTGTTAAAATGACCTGAAAAATAAACATAGGTAATCAACAATTACAAAGTTCGCCTCGTTATGGCACATGGACACAGAAACCCAATTTGGCCAGGGGGCTCATTTACCATCCCTAATGCATGTATACAAAAGCTAGATGATCTTACCATGTACAGTAACCGAGACCTGAAGTCGGACATAAACTTGAATGTAAGTCAATCATGCCGGTAAATATAGGTCAAAGAGATCTAATTTTGCCTAGATGCTGACCTACCGCCAAAGATGCATGCACATGCAAGGTTAGATGATCCTACCATGTACAGTGACTGAGATATGAACTCGGACGTAAACTTGAATGTAAGTCACTCAAGCGGAAAATATAGGTCAAAGTGACCTAATTTTGCCTGGATGCTGACCTACCATCAGAAATGCATGCACATGCAAGGTTAGATGATCCTACCATGTACAGTGACTGAGATCTGATTTCGGACGGAAACTTGAATGTAAGTCACTCAAGCGGAAAATATAGGTCAAAGTGACATAATTTTGCCTGGATGCTGACATACCATTAGAGATGCATGCACATGGAAGGTTAGATGATACTACCATGTACAGTGACTGAGATCTGAACTCGGACGTTAACTTGAATGTAAGTCCTTCAAGAGGAAAATATAGGTCAAAGTGACCTAATTTTGCCTGGATGCTGACCTACCATCAGAGATGCATGCACATGCAAGGTTAGATGATCCTACCATGTACAGTGACTGAGATCTGAACTCGGACGTAAACTTGAATGTAAGTCACTCAAGCGGAAAATATAGGTCAAAGTGACCTAATTTTGCCTGGATGCTGACCTACCACCAGAGATGCATGCACATGCACAGTTAGATTATTGTACTATGTATAGTAACTGAGATATGAACTAAAATGTAAATTTGAATGCAAGCCACTCAAGCAGAAAATATATGTCAGAGAGACCTAATTTTCTTGGAGGCTGTGAGTTAACCCAAGATGCACCTGCATGCAAAGTTTGATGACCCTACACTGCATAGTTACTAAGATATGTATCCAAATGCTGACGCGGACGAAGACGTGGACGCGGACGTGGACACCAGGGGTACTCCAATAGTCCCTCTCTTAAACTAAAACTTATTTTAGTGGAGTGTTTAAGAAATAGAAGTTACAAAATATTTATTAATTTAATTTTCCATAAAGCTTAAGCAACAAAAATTGGGGCTACTGAAGTTCCAATGTATATTCAAATGCATCACACAATCATGAAAAATGCACTGACATCTATTCATTCAAAATCATCAAACTCCCTATAAAAAGTACAATATTTACCAGTCAGGTGTTGAATGTTAAGTTGAGATCTAATTTATTGATACATTTACTAGATCAGGTGTTGAATGTTAAGTGTAGGTCTTGGTTATTGATATATTTACCAGATCAGGTGTTGAATGTTAAGTTGAGATCTTGGTTATTGATATATTTACTAGATCAGGTGTTGAATTTTAATTTTAGATCTTGGTTATTGATATATTTACAAGTTCAGCTGTTGAATGTTTAGTTGAGGTCTTGGTTATTGATATATTTACCAGATCAGGTGTTGAATGTTTAGAATGATGAGATCTTGGTTATTGATATATTTACTAGATCAGGTGTTGAATTTTAAGTGTTGATCTTGGTTATTGATATATTTACAAGTTCAGCTGTTGAATGTTTAGTTGAGATCTAAGTTATTGATACATTTACAAGATCAGGTGTTGAATGTTTAGTTGATATCTTAGTTATTGATATATTTACCAGATCAGGTGTTGAATGTTTAGTTGAGATCTTAGTTATTAAGACGTTTGATGTTATTTTCTTCCCAAGCTGTATTGGCCAATTTGGCAACACTTTTCCATTAACACCATCTAATGCATAAATATCCCTGAAAGTCAAACATATTCAAATTTAATACTGGGGTCATTATTTACTCTATAATAAATACATTTCATAAAGATATATCATCAAGAAACATTAGCAAGTAATGAATTGTGGGTAAATACATGATTATGCACATAAATGCCATTGTCTAAATAAGAAGAAATGAAGAACAACAAAAAAAATTGTTCCAAAACCATGCATTTGGTCTTGTGTGCATTTACTCCATATCCTTTCATTGTTTTCTCAAACTCATGATAATCCTAATACAGTACAGTTGAACTTCGATGGCTGCAATAGTTCTAACACCATGGATGTCTCAAACCCTTTTTGTTTTCCTTTTAATAAAGTTGATACATAGTTCTACATAACTTTGGTATCTTGATATTTACCCTACATCAGTGCCAATAATGACATCCAGTACATTGTCTTGGTTAACATCATACAAACGACTGCCTGCTGTAGATGTGCCTGATATTTCTACCTCCCATATTGTTTTACCATCAGTGTTGTAACAAATAACATCTCCGCTGGTATCTATGGAAATAATATCCAACTTATTATCACCATCTACATCAGCAACAGATATCTGAAAATGTCAAATAAAAAGATTTAATATGCTAACTTGATTCAAGATTTTCAACTTATATAGGTGAATTCAAGAAGTTGATTCAGAAATACAATGGGATTACAGGACCCATTGTTATGTAAATCTCAAGATTATTGAGCCATTCCTATGAGAATTTGTTTACTATTTTGCAAGGGTGCGTATAAATTCAGCGACATTATCATTTCAGCGACATGTTTTTTTACATGTTATATATGAATTCAGCGATGCCAAATTTTATATAAATTATATAAATATATAAAATAAAACATGACCTCCTATAAAGAAATAAATTAAATGTACATTGATGAAAATTTTCAAAAAAGGGTCAAGTGGATAGAGTACCAGTTAGAGGTAGTCCTCGAAGGTGCATGTATTAGTTCAACACCAATGAATACAGGACAGTCTTAACAATGTCCAATTTCTTAAAATGAAAAAGTTAATTCTATGAACAATAAATTTGTGACTGTAAATAACATTATGTTCTGCTAAAATTACTATTCCACCTCCTGCTTTTTCAGGTAAATGTCGCTGAATTTATGAAATAAAATGTCGCTGAATTTATATGTTTTTTTGTCGCTGAAATGATAATGTCGCTGAAATGAAAAAAGTGAGAAATGTCGCTGAATTTATCATCTCCGTTTTGCAAGGGTAGGTGTTCAATTAATTCCACTGATTAATTTTTAAGGTAGTTTTGGTGGCTAAAAATAAAACCATAGCTTTTCTATAATTTTTCTATAATTGAAAGCATATTCAAGACACTACAAAATTTTGGGTAAGAATCAACAGGTCTATGAATTCGTTTTTTCAGTATAATTTAAAAAAAAATCCTTTTTGATCTAGTCTATTAAAGAAAAAATAATAATTTCAAGATTTTTAATATGAATAAAATGGTAGATTTTGATGAAAATGAAGGAAAAAGTATGTTAAAGAAATCTGTTTGGAAATATAAAATAAAATATAGGGCTCACAGATTATATTTTTGAAAAATCTTGAAAATCTGATTTTTCCCCTCATTATTCCTTTCTAATTATCTCCCCTTAAAAATACAGGTTTTTCAAAAACTGATTCATTTTGCATACCTGGGTCATAAACGTTTCTTTTTTATTTGATTTAATATAATTAAACTATGCAAATCATTTTGACATCACTCAAATGGTAGATTCAAATTTTTTTCAGATGCACCAAATGGATGTGCAAATTTAAACACCAAAGCTACGTTAAGTCGTGAACTTAACTTCTAAAAATTTTGATAAATAATTTTGTAGGATATCAAAAACAAACCAAGTGTAACAAATTTTTGTAATTATGGCTAGATATATGATTTGAGCCAAAACATCAGTCAGGGGTGTAACCTATTCAAGTTATCAAATGAAGTACATTTGTGTAACTGAATCAAGTGATCATGTTTTTTCAGCAATAACTTATTTAATTCATCAAATGTTGATTTTTTGAAAATGACCAACTTTGATTACAAATTTCTTTATGATAAAGATTTTTCTAAGACAAACAAAAGTTTTTCCTGAATGATTTGGAATCTTGACTGTGTAATTACCTATCAATTACAAATGCCCAAGGAGAGTACATATATGCACCAACCCCATAAAGATTGGACCCCTAGGAAATTAAATCTCAATTATCTTTGAAAAGGTTTATCAGAATCAATTAGACAATCTATCATTAGATTGAGGTCAACTTGAACTTCTTAATACATGTGTAATAAAAGACTTAACTGTGACTATTAAGTAGCAATTTCAATAAAACTGAACATTATGTAAAAAGGACTTTAATAACTTAATGAAGTTATAATATAGTATGAAAAAAGGACTTTAATAACTTAATGAAGTTATAATATAGTAATGTCCCTCGATAAACAAAATGGTAACTCATACAGGTTATTGCTTGATAACTGGAATAAATTATTTGAAAAAAAGTCAGTAACTCATTTTAGTTATTTTGGTGGTAACTTATTTAAGTTGCACCCCTGAGTGAGCATTGTGTACAAATTCTATGGTGTGTTTTAATGAAAAGTGCTTTGACAATGATGATGACAACAACTATAAATTGTTTTTGTAAAAATTAGATTTGACGGTCAGTACCTGGCCATGTATGGATGCTGACGATTTTGGCCATCCATCTTTCACTAGTCCTCTATGATCTAAAATATATAAATGACCAGCAGATGTTCCTAGAATTATTTCCATAGCACTAAAATCTCCATCAATGTCTGCAACAGTTGGTGTAAATAAATTGTAGGCAGGAAATTCAGCAGTTATCTGTAAAATGTAAAGAATAAATAAGAGTAATAACATAATTAATGAAAAGAATTTTTAAGAGTCAAAGTCCAAAGGGCAAAAAGACAAATTAGGTGTAAAACCACTGGAAAATTGTACATTGCAATGATCCCAACTGGTAACTGGCATTTCAGAAGAAATGGTGAGTTAATCCCATTTTATGGCGTGCTAAACCTCGTCTTCATTTGCTGTAGTGTCTGGTGGCAACTTAACAGCAATTGCTATCCAATGGTCATAGAAAATGAAAAGAAAATTGTGTGTTAACTGGTTGATTCTACAACTGATCAAGTCCCATTAGTTATCTACAAATATAAAGAACTGCGAGCTAACCGGTGCTTTACAGCTGTTTCAAGTATCCATTTTCCTTCAAAGTTTGCAAACTTTCTACCTAAGTCAGCTAAGCCTACGGATGTGTATTAATGCATGTAGTTAAATGTTCAAAATGTTCAAGGCAAATTCACACCTTGATAAAGAGCTTATATTCCATTTCATAGTTTTATCATCTTCGCTAGCCAAGGGTTACGATTCACTCCTCTCATCTTCACTCTTGGCAGATTAAGCCACAATTTGTGAAACATCAGTTTCAAATTATCTCCCTTTGAAGTAAGAGTTTCAGTATGATTTATTGTAAAAATTAAAGAGTATTTATTGTATCTAATAATTCAACAATTCACAATTTATTTAACTACAAGAAAATAACCCTTCAAAAGTAAAGAAAAATTATCAAATCATGGAAATTTTGCAAAATAGAAAAATCACTAAACACCATTAAGTTTTATTGTTATGATATATATTTAAAATCTGAATGTAAGCTAATCAAAAGTTAACTGCAACCAATCAAAAACGTGGATTTGAGACTTCCGAATTCCAGCTTGATCTGCCAAGGGTGAAGAGGAGAGGAGTGGATCATAACCCTTGGCTAACTATGTGAAATTGAAAAATAATAATTTTGTGAGTATTGATACATGTATATTATGATGAAGGTATCTGTCCATTGATCTGTCTGTCTCTCAGTCACAATTTTATGCAGTTTTTATATGGAATAAATTTTTCATATTTGCCTTCAAGCTTGCAGATTAACTAGATATAATTTGCCTCTCCTGGTTCATAGTGCTATTATTTATTGTTTACAAATACTTTTGTTTCAATATAAGTGATCCTGACTATTTTAAAGTTCATGCCATCATTGATTTCTTACATTTGAAAATATATTTCCATGAAGCAAAATATGCTTACAAATTATGGTAGTCTTTCTGATACAATCTGGAATAGCCTATAATTCACCTGAAGGTGTGACTCCCATGGTTGACTAAGTAAAGTCATTTAAATATGGTTTCTGCTTGGACAGCTGAGTTTGTTATTCAAAGCAATACATATTCATAGGTAAACTAAACAATGAACCAAATGAAGATAGCACTTTGCCAGTGTACTGGGGTACTCAAATTCACCTCTAAAATCAATGACCAGCAAGTCATCTTCTTAGATACAATCATCAAACTTGACAAACAAATGGGAAAATTTACGGTTGAACTGTATACAAAGCCAACTGATACACATTCATATCTTCATCCACTAGCAGGACCATACAGGCAATATATAAGAATCAAAAGAAACTGCTGAGATGACCGGGATTTTGAAAAACACGCAGCAATACTGACGAAATTTTCAAATTCCATAGCTATAATGAAAACATAGAAAGCAGCCACAACCTTCTAAGCTCACCTCATTTCGCAGCACTGTGAGTTGTTAAACATGTCAGTAAACAGGTATGGACTAAAATCAGTCTTTTTAACAGATTCATTCAAGTGTAAAATGTAGGTCAAAGACTGTCATCCCAAAATCCATCACACATATCAATATGGTTGATGTAGAAAATGTCAGTAAGCAGAAATAGACCTTTACCATTCTAATTAACCAAGTTGCTCATGTGTTAAATATAGGTCACAGACAGCATCCAAAGCAAGCATTGTTGCTGTCGTCCCAAAATGCATCATACATATCAATATGGTTGATGTGGGACATGTCAGTAACTGGGAATGGACTTAAACTATTCTACCTAACCAAGTCGATGTGGGACATGTCAGTAACTGGGAATGGACTTAAACCATTCTACCTTACCAAGTCACTCATGTGTAAAATGTAGGTCACAGACAGCATCTGAAGCATGCATTGTTGTGCATCATACACACCAATATGGTTGATGTAGGACATGTCAGTTACCGGGAATGGACTTAAACCATTCTACCTAACCAAGTCGCTCATGCGTAAAAGGATAGTCACAGACAGCACCCGAAGCATGCATTGTTGTTGTCATCCCAAAATGCATAATACAGACCAATATGGTTGATGTGGGACATGCCAGTAAGCGGGAATCAATTTTAACCATTATACCTTACCAGGTCACTCATGTGTAAAATGTAGGTCACAGACAGCATCCAAAGCATTCATTGTTGTTGTCATCCCAAAAAGCATCATACACACCAATATGGTTGATGTGGGACATGTCAGTAACAGGGAATGGACTTTAACCATTCTACCTAACCAAGTAGCTCATGAAGTGTAGGTCACAGACAGCATCCGAAGCATGAATTGTTGTTGTCATCTCGAAATGCATCATACACATTAATATGGTTGGTGTGGTACATGTCAGTAACCGGTAATGGACTTTAACCATTCTACCTAACCAAATCACTCATGCATAAAATGTAGGTCATAGACAGTGTCCGAAGCATGCATTGTTGTTGTCGTCCCATTAATCATCATACATACCAATATGGTTGATGTAGCGGGAATGTAAGTTAGCACAGACGCGGATGCCTGGGGTATCACATAAGCCCCCTCACTTCGTGAGGTGAGGTAAAAACACTTTCAGATAGCCTAGCCAGAGCTAGAATAGTTGAAAGACAAACCCTACTAACACCTAGAAACAGAGAATCAAAAACATGAGAGAGCACCTCTTGTAGTCACATACAACCATGCCAACCCAAATATAAAGAATATCATTCAAAAGGGTTTACCTACTCTACGACAATTAGATCCCTGTAAAACTATTTTCAGGAAGCCACCACTTCTTGCCTATCGCAGAAATCGCAATATTAAAGATATGATATTAAAGGCAGCTTTCGATTATCCTCCTCAAGAAGCGGGCATTTCAGGAAGAAGTTACCTGAATGTTGTCACACCAGGCGACAACACTACTTATCCTTATTGCCCGTGGATAAACAATAGGAGACACTTCTCCAGTAATCACACAGGCAGAAAATACAGAAAAAACTATATCAAGGACTGTAACACAGCCAACAAAATTTATCTGATAACCTTCACTAAGTGTCAAAAACAGTATGTCGGCAAAAGCTTCTAAAAAACATTTAGGAAAACATTTATGCTATATTCGGAACAAGAACCCACTGGAAAACATTTCAATCTCCCAGTTCATTCAATCAGAAATTTCACTATCGAAATTATTGAAGTTTTATGGTCAGACCCTACTGACCAAGAATCGGACTCAACAAGAAGTTACAGGGAAGACTATTGGATCTTACAACTGAGAACACTGAGACCCATTGGTATAAACAGCTTGGAATCATCCCAATATCAGTGTACCAACTCTATATTATAAACAATGAACCAAACTTAGCTAGCAAGTTAGGTAATTTACTTGCAACATGCTTAGCTGAATCAGCTGTCATAAACTGTTAAATCAATCATATTAATGAATTACACCATAAGTACTAAGTGTACCTTTGTTAAAAAGTAGTGATCAGAATAAGATTTTATGAAGTTTGTGTAACTGACATTTATTGTTGGCACCTGATTCAACTTTCAATGTGATATTTAAAAAAGTTTTCAATGACAAATCAGTTTTCAATATATATACATAACAAATCAAGGGTAATGACTCCTATTAGAGGTATCTGCAAATTGAACATTTGTTTAACCAGTTTTTACAAAACCTAAAGCATTTTTTTCAAATTGATAGGTTTGTGTGTTCAGTAAGAAATCAAATTTTATAAATTAAACATCAATTTTATCATGTACATATATATGGGTTGAAGAAAAAATGTCACATGGCTTGCTCTACTAGAACAACCTTCATGCCAAATATCAATGACATCAAACATGTACTTTTGAAAGTTGGATCTGAGAATAACATACTAACAGGGAAATTTTCAAAAGGCTGTCACTGTTATACTTGATATATATTCTATTTTTGGGCTTGGTGAGAAAAACACTTGCTTTGCTTTGTTTAAATACCTGAGTAAGATCTAATAATTTTGTCCACAATGGTTGTAAACTGGTCAAATTAACAACAGTTACACCAGACAACAGAAATCTACCAATATCACTATACTCCAATCCATTCAACTTATCTTGTTTTTCTGTGCTTTTTGATCTGTAACATATACATCATTATCATAATATAGATCACATGCATTATTTTCCATATTAGAAAAAGTCAAATTTGCAGAGTTAGAAAACAGATATTTCCAATTTTAACATCAAGATTTCATCCAGCAAACAAAAATTACATTTCATGACAGAAACTGCAATTAATTATGAACATAAATTTAATAGTTCTTCAACACATCTGTCATATGACTGCAGTAAGACTGCAAAAGTGTTCAAATAACTAATAGTATTAATGGTGTATTTCAAATATATACAGGCCTGCACTAATGTTCCATCCTTAGCAGGATCCTTGCCACAAGTTCAACTCTTTTTGTTACATTTTATAGAAAGTTATTGTAAATATGGACAAATTCTGTGACAAGTATGCTTTATTAGAGGTCCATCAAAATTTTGACATGTTGTGTGGGATTTTGCTCATTTTAACTCTCAGTTATTGAATACTTTAGTTTGAATACAGTGTATATGTTTATGTTTTTCATACATTTTGTTGATCTCTCCTGTGCCAGTTCTTATGTTTTCTGTTTTCCTTTTTGTTGCTATGTTTCAGGACATAGATTTATTTAATTTTTCTTCTTATATATGGATTGATTAATGAATTATTGATAAGCATCTGATCAGTGACATATCAAAACAAGACCAAGTCATAAACTTATTACTAGTAATACTAGTAATACACCAAATTATCAGTAATTTGTATGAATTTCCTTTGATGCACAGAGACCATACCTGTCAACCTCTGAAAGCCCTAAGAAGGGAGATCTCCCTACCAAAATTGTCACAAGTAGGGAGATCTCCCTACCAAAATTTTTCTCAAATAGGGAGATTTAGTGTAAGAGGTTTTCATGACATATATTTAGGCCTATTTTAACAGAATTTAGTCTAAATGACATTTAAATGTATCTATATACTCAAATAAGGTACTATGCTTAAGCACTTGTTCATTAACCCATTCATACCGAAATCATCCTTTTGGCACCCTCAAGCACATGCCGAAATTATCCTTTTAGCACCCTCGACGCCAGGCCGAATTATCCTTAAGGATGGTCACTCCTCAGGTTTTTGAATCTGTATTTGACTTTCGGAATTCTCTTATTTTATCCATCATAATGAATTAAAAATTTTGCACATTGACCCCCACTTTTATTTTCAAAATATATTTGTATACATCTTGAAAAAACTTTTGACAAAATTTGATGAAATTCTTGATATATCTTCATTGTATTTCAAAGGTTGATTGCTTTAATGCAAAGTGAATGAAAATCCTAGAGGAGTTTTGTTTCCCGCCAAAATTTCAGGCACTTAAATCTCAAAAATGAGCACACTGACCTATCAATATTTTTTGCTTAAAACGATGTATGATTGTTGCTTTAATACATAAACATACTTATTTCAAAACCTTGATACTATGAACTTCAGGAGTGACCATCCTTAAGGATACATGAATTACTATTTTTAGAACGTCATCTTCAAACTGGAAAAGCGGGTGTTTTGCGTGAGAATTTAGACATAACTTGGAAACAATCTATGAATATTTACATTTTCTTTTAAAATTTTGATAATTTTACAACATTTTTCCATAACCAGAGGCTCCCAGGAGCCTGTATCGCTCACCTGGCTTTCAGTTGCCACAATCAAGGGAACATTGCAAGTTATACAGTTGATCTTCAGTTTCTCAAACTTTTGTAGCTCAAACACCTCCAATATCTTGAACTGTTTTTAGAGTCTGATGAAGTTTTACTTTATTTCTTTGTTGGGATTTTTTGACAAAAAACATTCTTGCTAAGAACCACTTTCGACACCAGTTTTGAAGTCGAGAGGTCATTTTGTAAATGGTAGTCAACAAACAATTTTCAACATCGGTTTTGAAGTTGCAACATCAATATCTACTTGGAAATCAACTTTCATTTAAATTGGACAATGTTCAATTTTCCCGCCTTTTTTGACTGCCATTTTGAAAATGGCGGTCAAGGAACAATTTTCAACACCAGGTTTGAATGCGCAACATCAATATCTATTTGGAAACTAAATGTCACTGAAATCCAACAATGTTGAATTTTCCCGCCTTTTTTGGCGGCCATTTTGAAAATGGCGGTCAAGGAACAATTTTTAACACCGGTTTTTAAGTCGCAACATCAATATCTATTTGGAAACCAAATGTCATTGAAATCGGACAATGTTTAATTTTCCCGCCTGTTTTGGCGGCCATTTGGAAAATGGCGGCCAACGAACAATTTTCAACAACAGATTTGAAGTCGCAACATGAATATCTATTTGGAAACCAAATTTCATTGAAATCGGACAATGTTGAATTTTCCCGCCTTTTTTGACGGCCATTATGAAAATGGCGGTCAAGGAACAATTTTCAATATCAGTTTTGAAGTCGCCACAGCATGGCAAACATTTTATCAATTTACACTT
>MJUU01017110.1:31392-45534 GCA_002080025.1 Modiolus philippinarum | reverse complement strand
GTTCAAATCCATTCAGTGGTTCTCAAGAAGAAGTTCTTTGTATGAATTTTCCCATTAGGTCAAATGGTAAACTAAGTTCCCCGCTGGCGGCCATCTTGGAAGCGGTTGGAAAACTTGAACGTGTTCAATAAAATATAGTCCTTAACATGCTGAACATTTTTGCAATTTAAACTTAACCTCTATCTGTTATAGTTTTTTCAATAAAAAATAAAAACATTAAAATTTTGAAAATTTTACGGAAAAAGGGCAATAACTCTTAGATGGGTTGTCAGATTTTCTTCAAAATTTCAGCATGGGTAGATCTTCTCATGCTGATCATTTTTACTCCATCAGATTTTTGATATCTGTAACGGTTTTTGAGTTATTTGCCAAAAACTGTAATTTACCCCTATGTTCTATTTTTAGTAACGGCAGCCATGTTGTTTGACCTAAGACATACAAAATAACAAATTTGAAACTAGATACCCTAGTGATGATTCAATTAAAGTTTGGTTCCATTTGACCCAGTGGTTTCAGAGAAGAAGATTTTTGAAAGTGAGCTAATGACGGACGGACGACAGACGCCAAGTGATGGCAAAAGCTCACCCTGGCATAGCCAGGTGAGCTAAAAACGGCGTGAATAAACTTGTTTATTATTGAAGTCAATGGTCAACAACTTGGCAGTGGGAATTCAAAACTGCTCGAACTAAAATCCTGTCAATTTAATGCGAAATAAAGACGGCGCGAACATTTCCCGGTTCACCGTATGCACCTATCTTACATGCAGACAGTCAAAACATTGTATGTGCTAGTAACATAACATGTTTTGACTGACCAAGCCCGACTACCGGTATGTATTGATTCGGCTGGCTCATTCAGTCGAACAATGTATGTTACCAGCCCCTGTGCCAAAAGCTTTGTCAAACAGACTACGTGTATTAGGATACATTGTAATCAATACAAGAATGTATTGTTTTATATGATGCCTGTAACTTATTTTATGTAATTTGCAATTTGAAACCATTTTGTGTTCAACAGAAAGGTGCAAGATATATATTTACAAAATTACACATCTGGACAATGGCAAACCTAGTGTTTTCTTAGGATGCTAGCTTTTGTATTGAATTGTATTGCTTTCAATCACAGGGCCTTGTCACCAACTAGGAAATTTTACTACCAATGCATATACATAAAAGTTTGTGTAAATATGAAAAAGAAAGGAAATGGGGTTAATGTCAAATGCATTGAAAGTAAAATTTCTCGTTGTTTCCACCTGATTTGTCTTTTTGTCTCATGAACTGCAGCTCTTGACAACCTTGTTCGGTAATAGCCTCTTTCACAATAACTGTAGTCTTGAATTGTGCACATGCCCTGATATGCCTTTGAGTGGGTAAAATGCAATGTCATAATATATGTGCATGCCTGCCAACTTTTGAAAATCTCCATGGGGGTTTTGCTGCATGTCACATATAAGGAAACTACCCATAACTTGGCTAAAGGGGGTCTTATGGTATGCTTTTGCCATTTAAGTTTATGTTTGTTGACGATCCCGCATCCATGGATCATTTGGTAAAAAAGCATGGATGTAGCGTTACGCTTGACAATTAGCAATGAGTTCCGCTCAAACCCGTGCTAGGGCTGTCTTGAACTTGCTATGAGGTATAAGTAAAGCTCATTGCTGAAGGCCTCATGGTAACTTCAAGATGAAGAACAACAATAAAAGCATTGTTCCATTGCTTATTATTACATTTATACTATGTATTTGTAGAGACTTTGTCTCAATCGCATTTACTCCATATCCCTTCATTGTTAATTTTGTTGTTTATAGTGTTCTCATGTGTTACATTGAACTCTTCCTTAGTTGTTTAATCGTTATCAAGTGTCTTTCACTTGGAATTACACTTTTTGATTTTCGATCCTCCCTGGGAATTTTCCCACCAAAACCGTGGGAAGGTTGGCAGGCCTGTATGTGACATCTTGATTAATCAGTTAACTGTCCCATTGTTTTCCCAAGACCGATATGGTGCTGCAGGACCGCAGTGTCTTCCCTTGTGAAGGTTGATTAAATCAACTGCAGCGCCTTGATAAATGATGCTGCATTGCCATTATAATTCTGATTTGTTTGTTTTATTAGCTAGATAAACATGTACAATGCCTGGTGGGTTTACTTAGTGTGAGAGTAACAAAAACAAGCTCATCTTTGTCAATTGAATTAATTTAGTATGTTAAATTACCTGTGTATCCACTGTCTAAAAATATCGATCACAGTCAGTAGTAGCAATGGCACCGGATTTTTCAAATGTTATTTTATCAACCTCTCCTTATTTTCAGGATATAACTCAGTCATTTAAAAAAAAAAAATAAATAAAATGTGACAAGCCAGTCTAATATGCGTTGGTCATTTTCAGTCACGTGAAAGTCAAAGGGAGGTATTCATGGCAGAAAAAATGTCCGCTATGTCTGTATTTATAACAGCATATTTTTAGTGAAAATCAGCATCTCATCATACAGTACAGCCAGAGACTTACCGTGATAAATCACTGTGATAGACGTAACACTCTGCTTAGTGAAATGTGTATATTTTAGGTAACGGGTCTGTTCGCCCACTATACATGTTTGCCCAGGGTTGGTTCGCCCACTATACACGTTTGCCCAGGGTTTGTTTGCCCAGGGTCCATTCCCCCCCCCCCCCCCCCTGCAACAGGAGTAAAACATTTTGGAATATTTCATTAGAACTGATTTCATGGTTCTTAAGTAAAATAAATGACAGTATAAAAGAAAATATTTTTATATCAGATGATTTCTAAGATTCAATAATCAGTACAAAATCAGTTAAGATTAATTTAACTACATCTGTTTGAATAAAACACCTACTTTGAAGTCTTGAATATTTGTGGTTGTCCACATCCAAGAAAGATGACTCTTACAAAGTGATAAATTAGGGAGTGCAAACCAGATCCTACCATGAACCTGGATATCACCTATTATCATGACACGTTAATTGTACATACATCATACTTATGTGAATATATTGCCTATGTTTATTTTACAATTGGAAAATGCGTTTGTTTTGGGATCTGTTATTAAACAAATTATTTGTACTAATTATTCTTCTTGATTGCCGATCAGGCATTTATTATCAAATCTTAATTACAGGAAGTTTGCTTTGCATTTATTTAAATCAAAACATATACAGCATTGGCTTGTGAAGAGTAAATTTTTGGAAGACGAAAGTAAACTTGCATTCTCAGCCTAGGTTCCTTGATGCCTTTTTCTCTTAGACATGTTTCATACAAAGGACAGTTTTAGACCCAGAAAGGAAAAAAATAGTTTTTTTAGAAAATCAAAAATATAAAATAATTCTGTCCTTTGCAATGACCCTTCATTAACATAGAATAAAAAAGATAACAGGAAACATAGTCTTTCTGTAAAACAAACAAATATTTCCTGGCTGACATAAATGTAAAAGACCATCAACGAATATTGATAAATATGGTGGGCGAACGGACCTGGAGCAAACGGGTAGGTGGGCGAACGTGATTGTGGGCGAAAGGACCCGGATTCTATATTTTAGTTCCAGTTTGATCTACATTATATCAACATGCTTTTTTGTATTTAAAGTGAAACAATCTACCATTTAACATGCAAAAGAAATTATTTGGATAGACCAATCAGGAAAAAAGATATATTCATTTAAAAATTTAGAGTGATATGTCTATCACAGTGATTTATCATGGTAAGTCTCTGGCTGTACTGTAGTGCATGAACGCTAAGGAACGCGAGATTCAATATCTCTGAGACACCATGAAGCTGAAAGTCAATTCATATTTGAATCCTTGGAATATATAAATGAACCAGTGTTGACATTTTCTGAAGTTAAATTTGAGTTATCTCTCTTGACCTATACCATCGCCATCAGTAGTCTGTCTTTTTCCCGGTTTCCATGGAAATCGGGTACTAGAATGGTTTGCTGCAAGCATGTCTGCAGAAACGAAAACAAAGCTTGCTCATTGGTCAGAAGTACCCGCGTAATACTTGTGCTAAATGATGTGCGTAGTCCCCCGTAATCCCGCCGATTTGCACATCGATATAAACCATTCGAGGAGACATTGGAAAAACTTGAATTTAAATATGAACTGATTGCCTCATATATGTTTACACTGTCATTGCCTTCAATGTAATCAGTTTGCGAAATACAACCGTGGACAAGTAAGGGACGACAAATACCCAAACTAGCTATATTGGAGTCAACTGGTATAGGGAAAGGCAATCGTTTCTTTATTCACGGTTGCCATGGTAGCTTTAAAAATCTGTCAAACTGTGTTTTAAAAAAGTCAGAATCTGATCCGATCAGCATTCTCTGGTATTATTATCTAAGGGCTTCCGATATGGGAAATGTGCATAATTTTATATCTACGGCCTGAACACGAATGAATCTGTTTTGTCGCAGCTTTAAACCAAAGATTGTTTGAATATTTCATAAAATTTCGTTTAACAGGTTGAAATTTAATATTTTGATATAAAGCAATTTTTTACAGTTTATAAATGTATCCATACACACAGGTATGGATTCGTTGCTCCTAGGAATACCAGTATATTTGTAAAACTGATTGTGTGTATATATTTGTCAATAAATGTAGACAATATGAGCTTAGCAGGATGTAGTACATTTTATCACAGATTGAACAATCATTCCGGTTAGTTTAATTCTTTGTTACATATATATATGCCCAATAAATGTATTGATGGCTATAAACCGGGAAGCTTTTTAAAAAAGCTTAACTTGTAGTGATTCAAGCTTGTGTTTATTGCTGAACTTGTTTTCTTACTTTATTCTTTCTACTTTTTCAGCTTGAGCTTTGGATGAAATTGGATCTATCTGTTCAATGGTGGAAACACAAAAACAGACCAATACAAACAAAATAAAAATTGTGTTCATTTTCCCCTCAATGATTTCATGGGCGCATCCATATTGGATCTGAATGAGTTATGTCCCATTTCGTCCACTGGTTCTTGTTTAGGTACCAGTCTACTTTCATTTTTACCATGACCTATATTTTGACACGACATGAACTGCTGACATGATAATGATTGGGAAGAGAGTTTCTTCAATATTCCTTAGATGCCACAATGTTTCAAATTTTTCTCAAGTAAGATGATTTGCTAAAAACCATGCAAAGATGATGCATAATTTATTTTACACAAGATAAATGTTGTGAGAGATATATTTTTTTCCATGCTCTTTGAACCATGAAGTGTAATCCTGACCCTGATCCTAGGACCTTGCTTGGCACCTACATAGGGTATGCCTATCAGACGTGGCAGATCACCGGTACACTAGATTCAGAAAATTTTGTATTTTGTAAATTTTCGCAGAAACGGCATACATGGTCATCGCCTGTCGCGAGACTCAGGCGAGGGCGGAGAATTTTCATTTCAAGATGGCAGGCAGAGTGTAAATGAGTAAAAGTTAAGGTTAAAAATGTTCACATTAAGGAAAAAATCTTGTTTAAATGCACAATTTATCTTCATACTTTGAATATTCTGAAGAGAAATTAAAAATATTATTGTTAATCCAAAATTTCAAGGGCCTTGTTGCCGGCAAAAGACGTATGACTTTTTCTGGAAACAAGTAGAACCAATCTCGGCAGAGCAATGCATCTTGAGATTATAAATGAAATATCAATTACATTGCATATTTTATGGCTTTTACATGTAACCTCTTAAAAACAAACACTGATATTATTGAACACTTTGATTTGCTGCTGTTGAAATTGCCTCATCTTCCTTGGCACCACAGTTTGTACTGAGATAAATGCAAGTACAGCCACAGCTGGTATTGCTGTCGCCATTTTTGAATGATAGCTGGTTTACTTTTTTTTGCTTCAAAATATGGCGTACGCCGTTTGCAGTTATCCATTCGCCTATAGGTGCCAAACAAGTTGGTCCCTAAGGTAGCATCCTCAATAAACACTAGGGGCGCTACTGTCTGGATATGTAATAAGTTTGTAAATATAAATCTGGTACCTTACTGTAGAACAAGGATAAGTGAGAAGTGTTCAATCAGTCACACAAAAGCTGTCCCCAAATGAGTGCCGTCTAGTGTTGATTAAGGATGCTACCTAAGGTCAAAGATGACCCTTATTGTCTCTAAAACTACTTTAAATCTCTCGACTGTGATCCTTTCTTGCTGATACTTGAAGGAATAGTAGTGTTTGGCTCAGGATCAAGAAATGACGACCAGCTCTTGTTATCGTTCAGATTTCTTGGTATTTCAGCTGATGTTCCATAGTCCTTGCTGTTTGTAAGCATGGATAACAGGTCTATTTTTCCATGCAAACTAATAATAAAAACAATATTAAAACGATTTTGAATGAATTTTCATGGTTTGTCTCATTTGGTTATAATGCTGGGTTTGTTTGAAATATTGTCACATGGTTTTCTTGATTCATTTTCAAATGAGTAGCACTGAAATAAACTGAGTATGTTTGGAGTGTTACAGCAATAAGATTTTTTCCCAAAAAAAAAAACAAAATAGGACATAATATTTGTTCCTTGGAACAAAGGATGTATAATAAGAAGGATAAGCATCTTGTGATAAATTAGAAATATATTTGAGTTGTGAGATTTTGTCAATTTTGGGACACTATCGAGTGTCCCAGCTAGAAGGAATTAGAAGGGTGATGCACCCCTGTCCCCCTTTTCACTTCCTTTTGTGCCCCTTTCCCTATTTTTAGCACCCCTGTGTGCCCCATCTGCTTGTTTATGTGCCCAGATTAGAAGCTCAAAATTTCAGGTAACACCTAATTAGATACATGTACCTGCAGGTAACAGCAGATACAAACTTAACAAAAAAGACTGCATTATAAAGATCATTTGAAGAATTGGAAAAACTTTTTCATACTAGTTGTCCTTGGTATACTAAAAACCAAAATGATGCCTAAACGTACCCTTTGGTATTCCAAAACCTTGTGCGAAAAAGTGCCCTTTAGTATCTCAAATTTGACGTCATGTGCAAAAGTGTCCTTCTCATGTGACCTTCTATTTTTAATTTCTAGCTGGAACAGTGCTATCTTTAAAGCTTTAGAACAACATAAATATATTAATGATGGTCACAAAAATTGTTCTGGAAGTGCAGTAGATGTCACACTTTACGAAAATATCAATTATGTGAAATTCTGTGAACTACTTTTTAAAGCCTTTAGGTCCAAATTGTGGTGCATTATTACTTATGTAAACCTAAGGGACAAAAAAAAATCAATGAAAATGTTTTACTTACAGTTTTAAATCATGTAGATTGGAGAAAGTACTTGCTATATGTACAAAAAAAATCACTCTAACAATATAAAATAATTCAGCTTTCAGAAAGGCATCATTTTATGAAAATCTATGTACAAATTTTTCGCCGTTAGCTGCAAAGTGAATGCATATCAAACATTTCACCATAGATTTTCAAATAATACATGGATTGCGTATGAGTTTCCTATCCTTCTCATTATAGGTCCTTGCTTGGAATAAATAGTATTTTTTGAAATATTTGTTCCAAAAGGAAAAATATTATGCCAGTGTTTATGATATTTGTTCCTTTGGAACTTTTGTCAGGTTTAACAAATACACCTATTTTCAGTTCATCTATTGTGGAAAATTTCCAGATACTGTTAACCAACCAATTGTTGAGTCCATCCCAATGTCACTATAATCACAAAATTATTAGCTGCAGTGGCCAATATTATTGATATGTGTTTTGATTGTGAGAGTTTTTTTTAATAAAGAGATAATCAGGTGCAAAAAAGAACGAAATTTTTTTAAAAAACATGGTGTTCTACCAGTTTCATGACATTAATAAAAAATAAAGGTCAACTTTAAATGTTAAATTGCAAAAAAATGTTCAGCATATCAAGAGCTGCCCATCTAGAAATTTTGAGAAAATCTAAGTCCCATATAGGAGTTATTGCCTTTTACTGGTCAAATTTTCATAAATTTAAAGTTTGCCTTATACAATGTATTTCAAAAATGATTTGAAATAGAAGTTAAGTTTTAAAACCAAAATATTCAGCATGTCACGGACTACATTTAATCTTCAGGATAGAAGTCGTTTAAAGTGCCCAAACCTCATCAAAGATGGCTGCCAGCTGGGAATTTAGTTAAACATTGAACCCTTTTTGAAAGCACATCTAAAGATCATCTCCTCTGAAAGTACTTGGCCAATTAGAACTACACAAAGTTAGAATCTTGAGATCCCCTTTGAAGAATATGTCAAGCAAGTCTGTGCCTCATGCCTCAGGGGGCATAATTTAACTTTTTCCTCTGGGAAATCATATTCAAAGATCTCCTCTTAGACTGCTTGGCCAATTGGAATCATACTTGGTTATAGCTGTCCTTAAATGGCCCTTTGAAAAATATTTCTGGTAAATCTCGTCAGATCCAAGATGGCCTTCAGCAGAAGAACATATCGGTAGAACTTATTTTAACATTGAACTTTACTTGAAAACACATTCAAAGACCTTCTCCTCTGAAACTGTTTGACTAATTGGAACAAAACTTGGTCACAACTGTCCTTAGTAGCTCTGTTTGAAAATTGTGTCCAACATGTCTATGTCATATCCAGGATGGCCGCCCGCTGGGAGTATAGTTTGACATTAGACCAATGAGGAAGTATTCAAAGATCTTCTCCTCTGAAGCCACAGATTCAATTACAACCAAACTTGCTCACAATAGTTCTTGGGAGGTTCTTCTTTTTAACATGCATTCTAGGATGATGTTTATTTCGCTGAACTTGATTACTCTCTATTTAGGGGCCGACGGGTGTGGGGTTTCCTCACTGTTCACTGAAGATCTTATGGTGGCTTTGAGTTGTTATTACTCCCCTTTGGGTCGTTGTCTGACACATTCCCCGTTTCCCTTCTTTTTTCTATTCAAAATGTCTTTTCCTTATACAAGATGGCTGCCAATGAGTACTATATTAACATTGAAACTTTCAAGGGAACACACATTCAAAGATCTTAAGTATAAAACTTGGGCCATTTTAAAAAATGTGTTTTGAAGTCCATATCAGATTCAAGGTTGCCATCAGCAGGGAAAATAGTTTCACAGTTGGCCATATTAAATCAAGGTCTATTAACATACAAGTATTAGATAATAAAATGAGACCCTAAAAAATTGATTTTATTTTGACTATTTATGTCAGTCATTGACTGGGTAGATATACAGGCTCTTGAGAGCCTATCTTTACATGTTTAATTGGACTCGCAGTATATGAAGGTACCTAAACTCTATTCCTGTTATGTAGAATAATGCCATAGAAACATTGGGATGGCATACATGTACAGAATCCTGCAATTCTGCATACAGAATATGACTTGAACAGGGTAGGAATCTTGTGTACAAAAAGGGGTGACTTCTTAGCTTGCCAGGACGAATGTCTAGAGAGCTATTGTCATACCCCTGGCGTTGGCGTCGTCAGCAAAAACGGCGTTGCGAGCAAAAACTTTAACCTTGCTTGTGAAATGGAGACCTTAAGTGATAGGATGTTTATATTTGGTATGTGACTTCCTTATTATGAGAGCTTTCTTGTGGAATCATACTTGTGGACATTTTGACCTTGACCTTGCCCTTAGGGCAATTTTAAAAAAACTTTAACCTTGCCTCTAGAAGGTAAGCTTTTAATGGTATGGTATTCATATTTGGTATGTAACTTACTTATGATGAGAGCTTTCTAGCGNTAAAAACTTTAACCTTGCCTCTAGAAGGTAGGCTTTTAGTGGTAGGGTGTTCATATTTAGTATGTAACTTACTTATGATGAGAGCTTCCTAGCGGAACAATATTTTTAGACATTATATCCTTGACCTTGCCATGAGGGCAATTTTTCAACAAAAAAATTTACCTTTGCCTCTAGAAGGTAGGCTTTTAGTGGTAGGGTGTTCATATTTGTTATGTAACTTCCTTATGATGAGAGCTTTCTATTGGTACTGTATTTGTAAACATTTTGACCTTGACATTGCCCTGAGGGCAATTTTTTAAAAAAAAACTTTAACTTTGCTTCTAGAAGGTAGACAAAACTTTATTGGTAGGATGTTCATATTTGGTATGTAACTTACTTATGATGAGAGCTTTCTAACGGTTCCATATTTGTAAACATTTTGACCTTTACCTTGCCCTGAGGGTAATTTTTAAAAAACTTTAACATTGCCTCTAGAAGATAGCTTTTAATTGTAGGGTGTTCATATATGGTATGTAACTTCCTTATGATGATAGCTTTATAGTGGTACAATATTTTTAGACATTTTGACCTTGATCTTGCCCTGAGGGCAATTAAGAAAAAAATTAACCTTGCCTCTAGAAGGTACGCTTTTAGTGGTAGGGTGTTCAGGTATGTAACTCACTTATGATGAGAGCTGTCTAGCAGTACCGGTACTATATTTTTTTACATTTCAACCTTGACCTTACCATTAGGGCAATTAAAAAAAAAAAAAAAAGCTTTATCCTTGCTTATAGAAGTTAGTCCTTTAGTTTTAGTGTGTTCATATTTGGTATGATACTTGATTTTGGTGAAAACATTTCGTTGGTACCATATATGTAGACATTATGACCTTGACATTGCCCTGACTGAGGGCAATTTTTAAAATAACTTTAACTTTGACTCTAGAAGGTAGACATTTATTGGTAGAATGTTTATATTTGGTATGTGACTTTTTTATGATGATAGCATTCTGGTGGCACCATATTCATGATATTATTAGACATTTTGACCTTGACCTTGTCCAGAGGGCAATTTTTTAAAAACTTTAATCTTGCCTCTATAAGTTATATAAATTATTTGTTTGGTGATAGGATGTTTATATTAAATATGTGACTTTCCCTATGAAAAGACTTTCTGGCAGTACCATAGTTGTAGACATTTTGACCTTGACATTACCCTGATGGCAATTAAAAAAAACTTGAACCCTGCTTATAGAACTTCCTCTTTTAGTTCAAGGGAGTTCTTTATGGCATGTAACTTCCTTATATCACATTTAGAAATTTAAAAACATTGCAATATAATGTATTATTTCAAATTTATTGTGCATTGAGGTCACTCTAATCCCTGGCGAGCTATGTTGTCTTCTGATAACTCTTGTTACATGTTATACATAGAATAATGCTAATGTCCAATTGCTTAGTTGCCCAGATATATTAGTTAGCTATTTGTTCTAGTGAAATTGATCATTCTAAAGTTAAATTCGATTGCTTGAGCTATCAGGGTCAAACTATGTTAAAACTTGAAAAAAAGAGACCAGAAAAGGGGTTCAAGACTGCCATGGTGTTCAAGCTATTGCAGTTTATGCCATCAAAGTTCAATTGTACTTATATTATAAATATGCAGGTCAAAACTTAGGGTTGTTTATAATCTGAGTTTATTATCCAGAATTTGTGAAGTATCATATCACAGTAGCCATGTACTGTTTGTTTTTGATTGCAATAAAGTAAACATGAAATCTCTTCACAATTAACCAGAAAAGAGTGGCATTGTAGATGTAAGGATTCAGTACTGTGAAAATAGCATTAACAAGACACATTTTATGACAATGCAGTGTCTGCTCTGTTGTTTCTAATCTATATATATATATATACAAAAGACAACCAATTTACTGCTCAGAAAGATAATATAAACATATAATTTTTGCAGTTGCTTTTTAATTGCAGTTTGTTGAACTGGGACATAATCTAGGGTATCAATTATCACGGATTTTGGAACAAGTAAAAATATAAGTACATTCCCATTGTTGAGATATTCACAGGTACCAATTTTTGTGGTCTTTTGTCAATCTCGAAAATAGCAAAAATTAGTACACTGCGAAAATTGCAATGTTTACAGGGGGGTTTGGATTCGTTTTTTTTATCTTTCCAGTATATTTTTATACAATTTTAAATCTATGTCATTTAATTTTACAGGAAGCCATAAGAAATGGAATTGTTGGTATGGTTGGAAGGTAAGTCATATTTTGAATTGGCTCCTATCAAATAGATATTGAGTATACATTATATATTTATTCACTTGTCAGTGAGTACATTGACTACATTCACTGTTTTTATTTTAGTGAACAGCCCTGTTCAATTAAGGGTCTAGGAGTGTAAATTGTAGATTTTACTGTCGCTAATGAATTTTGTGGCGACCTGTCAGCAGAGTTGGAAGACAGATATTTGTTACAGTAAAATCTTAGATTTACCAAAGAAGATAATAAAATATAGCATGGTAATTTTTATTCTTATACAAATACTCAATAATTATCCTATAACTAATCCAAAGATTCTGATTATCTCACAATATTCAACGATTGATCGAACACTTCGCAGTAATTCAAGAATCTGTGCAGTGTGTGAGTGAATTACAGTGTTTTTCAATCACAAGTTGAATATTTTAGATAATCAGAATCTAGGATTAATTATTGTTTTTATTACATAGATCTCTTCACATATTTAGAAATTTAATTTAAGATTCATTTAATGAACTACATTTTCGATTTTAATTTGAGTGACAAACATTCAAGTTTATGTCCAAGTTCAGATCTCAGTCACTGTACATTGCAGGATCATCTATCAATGCATATGCATGCATTTTTGATAGTAGGTCAGCATCCAGGCAAGATTAGGTTGCTTTGACAATGTGCCATAACGAGGCAAACTTTGTAATCGTTGATTACTTAAGTTTTTCTTACCTATGTTATTTCTTCAAACATACCGAATGGATATATGCCATGTGCTACGGTTAAAAATATTTCTCCTAGCTGACATTATGCTTAACGACCAACATGAGCAATATAGGATCCTGGCAGCCTAATTAGTTTGTCTGTTCAATAAAGTGGGTAACCATGGGGTTAAAGTGGGAAGCAGTATTGGCCGTTTACAGTGAACTTGAAACGGATCAGTACAAAAAAGTGCCTGTGAAAACAGGAAAGGATGCTGGGTGTGAAGGGAGAAACGCTGAAAAAAAAATTCTGTGAACCCGGAAATTTAAAGGGAGATTGTTTAAGAGTCATTGTTAAATATTTTACCGCTCATGAAACTGGGAGAATTAAAAAATATTGCCGAGATACTCAGGAGAAGGACCCACATTGAGACCACTAGGATGGGGTTAAGCAAAGCTTTTTAAGTTGCTATTAATCTGCCTTATGTAAGGGGTTAAACCAGATGACTTGTACACTAACCAACAGAACAATGTCTTTTCTATGGACAATTTCTTCATTATTATTAATTATACATTAAAAAAGTCACTTTAGCATGTTGGTCAGAGACAAAGGAGGACTCATCTCATTTTATTATAACATGTTCTCAACATTATATTATTGAGCTGTCTGTGGTTTGAACACTAATACTTTAGTGCAAGTCATAAATACACATTAATATTTTTACTGTTAATAGAGCATTTAGTTGCAATTAATATTTTGAACTGTGGAGCCATCTTGTATAACTGGTATAAATAATTTACATACATATTCATTTTTTTTAGATGTATATATTATAAACTTTGAATTATACACATAAAATGGAAGGAACATAATACAAAATTTACAAAAAACTGAAAATGTATATATTCTGTTGCTGACAATCTTGTCTTTAGTTATACCCCCTGCAAGCAAAGTTTAGGGGGTATATAGGAATCACTCTGTCAGTCTGTCTGTCCGTCCATGTACCTTGTCAGCGCATGTTCTCCTAAACCCCTTCTTGGATCTTGATGAAATGTTGCACAGTTGTAGTACACCATCTGAAGATGTGCATGAAGTAATATTGTTGCTGTCCAAAATTATTAAGGGGAGATAATTTGTCTTTGAATATTTTCTGGAAAAAGGGGGAGGATGAACCTTATCAGCGCATGTTCTCCAAAACCGCTGCTTTGATTTTCATGAAATGTTACACAGTTGTAATACACCACCTGAAGATGTGCATGAAGTAATATTGTTGCTGTCCAAAATTTTGAAGGGGGAGATAATTTATCGTTGAATATTTTGTGGAAAAAGGGGGGGCAACTTTGTCAGTGCATACTATCCAAAACTGCTGCTTAGATTTTGATGAAATGTTACACAGTTGTAGTACACCACCTGAAGATGTGCATGAAATAACATGGCTGCTGCCCGAAATTTTGAAGGGGAGATAATTCGTCTTTGAATATTTTCTTGAAAAGGGGG
>MJUU01017110.1:9098-19103 GCA_002080025.1 Modiolus philippinarum | reverse complement strand
TTATTTTTTATTTCAAAAAGTGTAACAGATAGAGGTCAAGTGTAAATTGAAAAAATGTTCAGCATATCAAGGTCTACCCACCTCGAAATTTTGAAGAAAATCCATAAACTCTTGTAGGAGTTATTGTCCTTTTCTCACCAAATTTTTTAAATTTTCGTATTTTTCATCTTTTATTCCTTAAACTATAGAAGATGAAAGTCAAGTGTAAACTGATGAAATGTTTGACATGCTGTCGCGACTTCAAAACTGATGTTGAAAATTGTTCCTTGACCGCCATTTCCAAATGGCTGCCCCAAAAAAGGCGGGAAAATTCAACATTGTCCGATTTCAATGAAATTTGGTTTCCAAATAGATATTGATGTTGCGACTTCAAAACTGGTGTTCAAAATTGTTCGTTGACCGCAATTTTCAAAATGGCCACCAAAAAAGGCGGGAAAATTCAACATCGTCCGATTTCAATGACATTTGGTTTCCTAATAGATATTGATGTCGCAACTTCAAAACTGATGTTAAAAATTGTTCGTTGACTGCCATTTTTTAAATGGCCGCATAAAAAGGCGGGAAAATTCAACATTGTCCGATTTCAATGAAATTTGGTTTCCAAATAGATATTGATGTTGCGACTTCAAAACCGGTGTTAAAAATTGTTTGTTGACTGCCATTTACAAAATGACGTCTTGACTTCAAAACTGGTGTCGAAAGTGGTCCTTAGCAAGAACGTTTTTGGTAAAAAAAAACCCATTAAAGAAATATGGTAAAACATGATCAGACTTTAAAAACAGTTCAAGATATTTGAGGTGTTCGAGCTACAAAAGTTTGAGAAACTGAAGATCAACTGTATAACTTACAATGTTTCCTTGATTATGGCAACTGAAAGCCAGGTGAGCGATACAGGCTCCTGGGAGCCTCTGGTTTCTAAATCGTTGCAGGTATTGATCTGATATTTTGTATGATAGTCTACCTTAATAAGTTACAGATCAGCTTAAAGTTTGGTTCTGGTCCAGTGATTTTTGATGGAGTTATGGGCCTTGGACCTAGAAATGTTTAGTAAAAATGACAGTTTTCCACACTTTTTTTCTTAACCGTTGCAGGTATCGATTTGATATTTTGTATGCGAGTCTACCTCAATAAGTTACGTTTGGTTCCGGTCCACTAAATTTTGACACAGTTATGGGCCTTTGGCTTAAACATTTTTAGTAAAATATCAGTCTTCCACACTTTTTTTCTAAACCGTTGCAGGTATCGATCTGATATTTTGTATGTGAGTCGACCTTATAGAGTTACAAATCAAGATAAAGTTTGGTTCCAGTCCAGTGATTTTTGCTGGAGTTATGGGTCTTTGACTTAGAAAATTTTAATAAAATGTTTTCCACACTTTTTTTCTAAACACTTGCAGATATTAATCTGATATTTTGTATGTGGGTCTACCTTAATGAGTGACAGATCAAGGTAAAGTTTGGTTATGGTCGACTGATTTTTTAAGGAGTTATGGGCCTTTGACTTAGAAAACATATTTTACCATTTTTGCAAGTGTAATAAAGCCTTGTTCTACCGATAGGGGACTTGGTATTGCCTTGCAATACGATCCACACTTGTTTTTCTGGAAGCACATTGTTTCCTTTGGTAATCAAGGATAAACAATGGTAAAATTTTACTGAAAATATACCAGTACATGTTTTTAAAAAAGTTAATATTAAATGAATAACGCTACTTTATTTAATTTTTTATTTTCAAGGAAAAAATTGATATGTTAAAATTATTAGGAGCAGAAGTACGGCCAGTACCTGTTGTTCCATGGACTGATCCTAACAACTATAATCATCAGGTAGTGTTCTCATAACTCTTTTAAGAGGGTGGTAAAGGGTTATTTTCGTGCAACGTTTTTGGCGTTTTATAAATTCGTGTTTTCGTGTTTTGAGCTTTTATTCCTCGTGTTTTCGTGTTGGCATTATTTCACGTGCCTCGTTTTTGTCCATATTTTGAGCTCGTGATTCGTTTTGGATGATTTATATTTCGAGCATGTTCGTTTTCCTGTAAACAAAATTGGAACTTGCTATAATTAGAATTCTAACGGTACCGAAAGTATCACAGAGCAAATTTTCACAGATTTTCATTGATTTTAAGAGCTTTCAGATAAAAAACTTTAGATGAGATGCATGAATTACCATAAATGATAACGACTTCTCAAGTTTTCGGCGAACTACGAGCAGCAATTTTCCGTGTTTCGTGATTGGCCATTTTTATCACTCGTGTTTCGTTTTTCGGCAATTTTAAAGCACGTTCTTTCGTGTTGGGGACCCCCCTTTACCACCCCCTTTTAATGTAGCCTGAACACTAGCGGTAGTGTTAGTTATTGTCAGTGTTCTGATTTCATGTCATTGAAATGTTAAGTTTTACACAGTGGACAGTTAACATATTTAACACCTACAAAATGCATTTTTAGGAGTTTTGGGACACTTGTTATTTATTAATATAATTTTGAAATTGATAATGAAGCTTTAAGGGAGATAATTAAAAAAAGAGTTACACCATAGCATAGAATATACTATACATGAGTTCAGTTTTTATTTATATGATCTATATTAGACTATTCACAAAAATTTCAACATAAGTCTGTAGAACTGTAATAAAATGCTTCTATTACATTTCAATTAAATGCAGTCATCCTAACTGTCAAAAGTGTCTGACTTGCTTATCCATATTAAATTTCAAATGTTTGCCAAAAAAATACAGTAGTGTAGTAAAATGGAAAGGAATGCATTTCTAGACCTTTAAAATGATCACATGGTCAGTTATTACCTTAAGGTTATATTGAGCAAACCTACTGTTTTCTAGGGCATTGTCCATTACAGTAGAAGGCATCAGACATTATTATACCTTACATAGTATATTTCCTATGTACAATCTAATGAATAATTTTGATGTTTTTCAAAATATACGATCAGAGTGGAACAATACGTGTTTGTTCCACCCAAGGAACATCATATGATGTTCCCCTTTCAACTTGAAGTGGTTCTTATACATTGATTATAAGCAAGAATCATAATGGTTTTGGCATTTACTTGCAAAGTGTATTAAACTATCTGTGATAGAACCATGCATTTGGTTTTATTTATTGTTTATTTAAGTAATTTATAAAATATACACTGTTTTGCTCCCACTTATCACATGCTCCTAACTGTGATGTCCATTTGTTGTATTTTTAGAAATCAGCTGTATTTCTCTTCTCTCGACTTATCAAGTTTGTTATAAGCCACGTTTTGCTAGCTTGAATAATATACAGAATTAAAGTTATATTATATTCAGATATTAGATCTGAAATCTTGCACAAGATGCTAGCATGCCAAAAATTTTGAACAATGATTTCTTCTTGCAAAACAGTTGATTTTCGTCCTAAAATTTGGAAAGTTATATGTCTTATATAAGGCCTGCTTTACATGTATTTTAGTTTCAGTATAATAAAATCATTAATGTCATTAAATATGGCAAACATCAAAGTGATCAACCCTTAGGAAGATCTTTTCCGTCGTGCTAAAGCCCTTCGGAAAACAACTTCACTCAGGTTGACAACTTTTGATGTTCACCTTATGTGAAGGCAATAATTTTAAAATGTAATACTTTTAATATATTTTAAGAAAGAGTTTTCTTTTGAGACTACAAGAAAACAACTAAGCTTACATAATACTCATGTTTTTATGATGGTTTAAAGCAAAAACAAAATAGACTTGGAGGTGGATGACAGACAATTTAGACATAATCTTTAGATTTCTGTAATAGCTACATTGGAATTTTAACTTAATCTAATAATCTGTATGTGTATTGATATTCAAGGCCAAAAGATTTGCAGAAAGTATAGAAAATGCAGTTTGGACCAATCAATTTGACAACACAGCTAACAAAAGGGCACATATAGAAACAACAGGTCCTGAAATCTGGCAAGAAACAAGTATGTTTTTTAGCAAGTATTGTAGATTTTGGTCATATTTTGTAATTTATCCTAATATATCATTCAACAAAATCAGATCAAGTACAGCTTAACAGATTTCTTGCCTGAGACAAAAGTCGCTGAAAGTAAGACTATATGAATCTAGCACGGGTGAAAATGCAAGATAGAGAAATCTCAGACACCCAAGGATAAGATTTCATTATTTCTCTAATGAGGCTTGCCGAGTCAGATAACCATCGAAATCTTACCTGAGGTTGACTTAGATTTCTTAATCTCACATATTCAACAGTGTTTGATTACTTTTATCACATTTATTGCCACAAAATATGATTTGTTTACAACAGGAGGGTTCTTGAAATTCAATGTTACTAGATGAAGTCAGTGCCATCAGAATTACATGTAGTTGCTTGTAATTTTTTGTCATGTACTGGAGGTATAAGACAAGAATATCTTGTACCCATGAAATCCAGAACTGGTTTATCTTTTTAGTGAGAAATAGGTATTACTTTTCAATGGCAACAGTGGTGGTGTAAACTTTTCTAAGAAGTTAATTTCTTCCTTAAATGGTGGTTTACTGTGGGAGATGACCCATGTGAGATCGATGCATGCGACCTCATCTCACACCAGTAAATGACAAACCAGACGTGTTGATTTTAATGATACAACAATCGTAACCATGACTTAACGTCATAAAACACATGATGTCACAATGTAAAGAACCATCAAATGGCGACAACATTGTTCAAACAGTAAAAGTTACCAGACGTTTCTTTTCACTTTTTACGGAGGAAATAGGATCTTGCATAAGATCAAAATTAAAGATCGGGATATATTCTACATCTTTTTCTCTCGTTTTGCTATGCTCCAGAGAAATATAGAATCTGTCCTTTCAAGTCATTGATTATCATAGTTCTACTATCGAAAGGGTTAAACTTTAAAAGTCCGAGCATTTATATGGTACAACTTGTCTTTGAATCAAATTTTAATTTATCCTTGCTTTTTGATACAGCTATGTTAAAATGAACAAAAAACAATTTTAGTAAATTTATTTAGTAAATTAAAATTTTTTTTTTACTCCACATCAGTTTAGTACAAAAATGTATAGGTAAGCACTTGTTATGTTATAGTATAGTTAAATTTCATGTTGTGTTCTCACAGGATCCATGTAAAATGGATACAATAACTTTCCTTAGTTTTATTTAACCCTTTCCTTCATGAGATTTGGCTAACAAGTCAATTTTCGACCATTTTAAACCTGGGACTAATATAACAGGGACTTGAAACTATTCAACAAACCAGTTTGATCGAATAAAAAGCTGTGTCCTGGCTACGACTTTCGGCTGTACTTTTGATTTAATCAACATGAAAATTTCACTGAAAAGCTGATTTATCGCTGATTTACAACATTAATTTTCATTCATACAACAATGAAATCATAATTAAAAACGGGTAAAATGCATGAGGGGTTGTTTTCTTGTGTAAAAAGGTCGTAAAATTATTGAGAAACCGTCCAATAAACAAATGACAGTTATTGATGATTAACGAGCATCAGAACAAGGAAAATCTAGAAAATTGGCTATCTTTAACTTGCTAGTTTACATGTCAAATTCCATCCTACTATTATGAAATTTTACCCTGTATTGGCTTTATAGCCACATATAATCTATGCAGGAAAGGTTTTATACAGTGCTGATAAATTTGACTGATGTGACCATGCTCATGCAATTTTTAGATACAAATTTTAGAGTTCAAACACTAAACCTTTCCCTGTGTATTTTGCAACTAACTTTCCAACTTATTTTAAAGAAAAATATACCATGTGATGCTTCAAAGTTTGTTCTTTTGAATCATATAAATTTTGGAGCATTGAATATTTTTGGGAAAATAGAAAGTGTACTAAAATAAACGTCATGAAGTGCAAAATTTCGCAGTATATTTCTAAAAAAGCAAAAATTATCAAAGTTTTAGAGCAAAATTTGTGTACTTCAGAATGAAATTATCTTACAAAAACTATACTATGATTTGCAGTAATCTTTTTTCTATAAAATGTTGTATTTTGTATTAAAATCTGTAGAAAAATGTAGCTGTAAAGTGTACTGAAAGTTTCCTATGTTTCAACAGAGAAATGCTGAAAAATTCAATGATTTAAAGGTAAATATTCCGTGACACCGAAATTGTAAGAAATGTGAATGTTTCCAATCTCTGTTACATTAGTCCCAGTCTAAACTTAGATAAAAAAATGAAAATGTTCTAATTTCTTTGATTGAGCCAAAAATAGATGAAAAAAAATGAAAATGTTCTGGTTTCTTTGAAATTGAACCAAAAGGTTCATAGTTATTTGAAAGTACAGACTGGTCTAATGTTTTCTGGAAAATGATACCAAAAGCTGTTTCCTAATGTTAACATGGAGACAACAGAGGGCTTCAAGGGGTTATAAAAATGCATTTTGAAAAGTTTTGCCCTCCAAAATCAGGTTTCAAAAGTTATAAAAAAAATATAAAAAATCTTTAGTGCATACTACACCCTGCAACTCTCCAAAACTAAAAAAAACCTTTTGAGCTTTAGGCTAGGCTATCTTGCAAGAATTCATGCTGCCCATAATTTCTTTTTTGCTCCTAATAGGGCAGAAAAAAACTCATTTTTTGACAGTTATCTCCCGAAGCAAACTAAGCTAAAAGGTTTTTTTAACTGACTGTCTAAGCTCAACAGAAGCTCCAAAAGGGGGAGGGGATCTTTTAAAAAATGATAGGACTCAATAGGCATCTAAATGAAGGAAAGGTNTGACATGGTTTGGTAAAAATTCAAGAATTCACTGTATCCAGCAAATTACTGTATCAACACATTTGTGTCAAACAGAATGTGAATCCCACTTACCTCAATTTTACTTTTGCATGGAATTTCAGGATCGAAATTGCGGGGCCCTTCCGACAACGCCAGTTTCGACATGCTCTAGTCTCCTGAAGCAAACTAAGCTAAAAGGGGTTTTTAACTGACTGTCTAAGCTCAACAGAAGCTCCAAAAGGGGGAGGGGATCTTTTAAAAAATGATAGGACTCAATAGGCATCTAAATGAAGGAAAGGTTTAAGCAGATTCGATTACATATTTTCGAAATGTTTATTTTTTATCTGTGAAACAACTTTGATTACATGCATATATGATAAACCTGATTATTTTAATAAGTTTTGGTATTTTTTTGTTTTGTTTATCATGCTTGTTTATTAATTTTCTGCAATAAATCTGTTTAAACAGAACCTGCTAGGTACTGAATATTTTGTTACATATACATATTATACAATATTAATATTTTTTCTTCTTCGTCTTTCTGGACAAGTTAATATATATTAGATATGTATAGACATGTATTTTAATACTGTTGGTTTAGTTTTGACAGGTTTTTCTCTTGTTAATGAATTTTTCACTTTATATAAGACATTTTTAGCTTATCTAGCTACATTTTGTCATCACTTTGCATTCATGGACCATCCATCTATCTACTGGTATATCTATCTGTCCTAATCTTTATCCATTAGTCTGTCACTCCATTTGTTTGCCAGCTGTCTGCTCATCATCCCTCCCTCTAAATATTTTCTGCACAGATCTTTTTCTTTTAAATCTGTGGACCAATTTTAACCAAATGTGGTCGCTTTAGGCATTCCCCTTTAGAAAGTTTGATTTATATTCATTCCTTATCTAAGATTGCTGCCAGCAGAGAACATATTTAAACATTTAGAAAAATTCTTCTGTGAAATTACTTACTAGCCATTTGAATTTCCTATTTCAAATTAGTCACAATTTTCTATCGATGATCCCCTTAAAAATGATGTCCTGCTAGTAAGCACCTCATCCAAGATTGTTGGCAGCAGGGAACATAGTTTAACATTTGACCTTAGAATATAGAGTTCTAATAACAAGGTTAAAAATAAGACCATTTGTGATTGGGATATATAGGACTTTTTATGTCAGCAAAATAAGCCCTTGTAAGCAATACAAGCCCTTGAGAGCCTCTTGTATTGATCATGATCCAAGATAGCTGCCAGTAGTTAAACAATTAACCCTTTTGGAAAATGTAAAAATATAAAATATGTTGTGCGATGGCCACAAATTAACTATGAAACAAAATAAAATTTTAGAGTTAGCCACGATTAAAAGATAAAAAACACAAAATGTACAAATTAAAAAACACATAAAAATGACAAAAATGGCAATTTAAAATCCAAACCCCTGAAGAGACATAACCTGACTTCAGATGAAAAGACCGCTCTTCGGCACCTCAAAGCACGCACTGATATAGTTATCAAAGCTGCAGACAAAGGAGGTGCCGTTGTCGCCTGGGATTCTCAGTGTTATGTTGCTGAAGGGGATTTTCAACTTTTGGATTCTCATTTTTACAAAAAATTAAAATCTAACAACACGAAAGAAAATCAGAAAATTGTTAAAAATTTCATAAAGACATCCATAGAAAAGCAGGATTTACCAGATGAAGCGTATAAATTGGTTGTTTCCCAGCCAAGAACGTCACGTTTCTATATGCTGCCCAAAATACAGAAATTGGGAAATCCTGGTAGACCTATAGTTGAGGGGCCTGATGGGGGGGTCTCATCACAAATCACGAAAAATTTATTCAGACCAATCACAGTTCACGGAAAATTCATTTTGTCAATTTGATCAAGAACGATTCACGGCGATGTTCTAATAACGATTCACGACAAAGTAATGAAATGGAAAACGAATCATGGGGAATTGAAATCCCCGATCACGGAGAACGAAATAAACCCATCGGCCCCCTCATAGTTTCAGCTTGTAGCTGTCTTACCAAATACATTTCTAGTTTTCTCCATGATGTATTTATTTCAATTGTGGAGAATCTACCTACATACATTAAGGACACTACACATGCTCTCAATATTTTTGAGTTTTTTCAGCCAGAAAATGCTGATGTCAAACTATTCACTATGGATGTCACTGCCCTCTACACTAGCATTACCAACAATGATGCTATGGTAGTTTTAAGACACTTTTTTGACAGAAGACCCAATCCTTATGTAAAGACAGACATTATCCTTAGGCTTGCTGAACTTGTCTTGACCCTCAACACTTTTCAATTTGATGGGGAATATTATAGTCAGTCCAGTGGTGTTGCGATGGGAACCAAAATGGGTCCAAGCTTTGCTTGTTTATTTGTTGGCTACCTCGAGGAAAAAATGTTCTCCGAATATATAGGACCCGTCCCCGAACTTTATAAAAGATACATTGATGATGTTTTTGGGGTGTCCTCTGACAGTGAAGATGAACTTAAGTCTTTCATTGACTATGTTTCCTCGTACCATCCGGCCATCAAATACACTTTTAATATTACTAAAGATAGTCTCTCTTTCCTCGACATTAATTGTACCATAAAGGATGGGCAAATTTCCACCTCAGTGTTTCATAAACCGACAGACGCCCACTGTTATTTAAATTATGGGTCCTGTCACCCAAAGTCATGCAAGGATGCCATTCCAAAGTCACAATTCTTGCGACTTCGTCGTATCTGTAGTGACGAGCAGGAATTCAGGACTCAATGTAGCAGATTGAATGGTGAATAAAAGGATATTGAGTAAATGCACATGAGACAAAGTCTCTACAAATACATGGTAAAAAACAAGCAAAGGAACAACGCTTTTATTGTTGTTCTTCATCTTGAAGTCACCATGAGGCCTTCAACAATGAGCTTTGCTCATACCTTTTTTGAAATCCTTTTTGTCTCGCCCGCGACGAAAAGTCGCGGAGGCGAGACTTAGGGATAGCGTTTCCGGCGGCGGCGGCGGCGGCGTCAACAATTTGTAAACTATTGCGAATTAACAAGCTTCTGTTAGTTGTAGGTCCATAGTTTTTTATGTGCAGTTGCATCCTTATGGGTACAACTCAAATCCCTACTAAGATTATGGCCCTGGTCCCTTAGTCACACATGAGCGATCACATTAAGTTTTTAGCAAGCAGTTTGTACAGCCAATACCAGTAGTCCTAGGCACTTGATATTTGACATTCAGTTGCGTCTTGGGGAGTACATACCGATTCCA
>MJUU01017109.1:11206-22141 GCA_002080025.1 Modiolus philippinarum | reverse complement strand
AAGAATCTAATTCTGCCTATTGTCATAGCCTTTGAAATAAATAAACTGAATTTTTCACATGTTACCCTTTTTGTCTCGCCCGCGATGGAAGTCGCGAAAGCGAGTCATAGCGATCCAGAATTCCGTCATCGGCGTCAACATTTAATTAAACCCTGTGGTTAAAGTTTTCTAAACATCAATATCTTCGTCAAATCTGTATGAAATCATTTGAAATTTGGAATGAAGCAAGAAAATGGTCAGAAAATTACCTCTAGCTGAAAAATTTATCTCATCTCACAAGTCTTATATTTAAAGAAGATAAAAGTAATTTTGCTAGTTTTGACAAATATTAGATCTACTTCTATTGTATGGCTTTATAATTTATATTTTTTACACAAAGCTTCAAGATTTTTGTAATAAACCCACAGGTGAAATAAATGTTTGAAATGGGCCATTTAATGCTTTCAAAATGTTAAAGATAGGTTTTATGCAGATTGTATAATGGTTCCATTATTGACAATACTGGGTTGTAAAAAAGTTTCACAATGCTTGTATAAAGGTCCCAGATTGGTTATACAAGGTTGTATAAAGGTTCCAAGTTGGTTATCTAAAGTTTCATATTAGTTCCACTTTTGTTATTCATAACCTTCTACACAACGTTCCCACAACCTACACTTTTACGTTCCAACAACTTTAAACTGGAACGTTCCAGCAACGAATCGAAGACATCCCTGGAACGTTTTCAGATCGCTTATGTGTTAAACTGTTGTGATTTCCTGGGTGTGATTTATAAATTAGTTATAATAGTGAAATGTGTTGAAAACTCCAATACCATATATACAATTAACAATTGAAAGCATTAAAATAAAACTGGTGTGAAATTATGAAATCAACATAAAACTAACATCTGGAAAATATTGTATCACTAAGAGTACAGAATGATACCAGTAAGATAAATCACTGATCGTAACTCATGTTTATTAATAGTGGGGCAAGTCCTCCTATTAACAAAGATAGGTGCGATTACTATTACTCCAGAAAATAACTCCATATATTCTGACTCCATTCGATGACTCCATAAATTCTTAACTCCACTCCAAGACTCCACTCCAAGACTCCACTCCATAAAATGCATGGTGCCGACTTTTTTCTAATGGTCAGGATGAGGGCAATATTTTTTCAACCTAGTTGCTAGTCAGAGATTTTCTTGGGGCAAAAATAGGGCCCAGACCTTTTTTTTTAAAATCCCAGTCCCATTTGCAAATCAAATGGTCCGTGCATAACGACTTCGTATCTCCTGATATCGACTTGGTAGCTATCTTGTTAGTTTGTAACTTCTTTGATACCGCCATGGAAATATTAATACAATACTTCCATGATACCACTTAAAAAGAATTTTGTGAAACTTTCAGGGAATAAATTATAGGGAAGTTGGAAGGAATGGTTAAAGATGTGTGAGGGTGGAGTTAATTTTTCAAGTTTTGTTTTGATTGGCACCTTTATCAATTCTTTTGGCAATTTCGTTACTCGATTCAGAATCTTAAAATGAATCTTTTGTTTAAAAATTTAAGTCATTAGTAATGTAGATTTTGTGCAGATACAAGTAAAATGGGTTGTTTAGAAACAAACTAATGTATCCAGGGCCATGTGCGATCTAATAATATATCTACTGTTTCAAAATGTCCTAATTGAATGAAAAAACTTTTAAAAACACAACTTTCTTTTCTGATAATTTGTTGATACATGCAATTAACTCTACAGGATTCTGACTCTTTCTGCTCGATATACTTCACGAAAGGTTAGCTTCCTATAAATGTGGGCGCCTGCAACCATACATTGTCTGATACTAATAACAGATTCCCGTTGTTTTATTTAACGCCTTAAATTGTAAAACAGTTGCATACTTTGTTATATTTTAGAGGCTTTTTGTGCAATCAAATAAAATGCTGGAAGAAAGAATGTCCAAAATTCGGTCTATTGGCATTTCAACCACGCGAATTAGGAGATCGAAATGTACTTTCATTATTGCTTTCAACTGCGCGAAATTTGTATCGGGAAAATTAGAAAAGATACCAAAATATTTTTCTTTTTTTTTGTATGCGATAATGTACTAGAAGGATTTCAAAGTTGTCACAAGAGTGTTCTTGATTCATGCAAAGTGAAATAAATTGTAAAGTTTTGTGTCATCTCATTTTAAAAAATCGAGTTTATACATATAATAAATATAAGTACGAATTGCATCGTTGATTAACCTATCCTAACTTTATCGACGTGAATGTTCAAAAAATTTTGTATACTAGAGTTACAATTTACTCAAAAGCAACTGACCAGCCGCAGGATTCACTTCTAGTAAGGTTATCCCAGAAAAATCGGACTTGTAGCTCATGTAGCCTTTGTAGTCTAGCTAAAAATCCGGCCACCATTTTCAAACATAGCGTATGTCTTAACTGAAATCCATATAGACAGAAATGTACTGACTGTATTAATTGTTACTATGCACAAAGAAATGGACTCTTTAGAAAATTGACTTCTTTTGTTTGCAATTTGGTAATCATTTCATCCTTTTCCATAGTCTACGAAAATTTTACCCCACCTTCACGAACACCTCCGCAAAAGATAGTGCACTTTCTCCACCTGCGAATCAGTGAAGCATTATCATCGTAGGAACAATAGATGCGACTCACAATAAGGTAATTATCACTGTAATAAGATCAATAATGTTTAGTGTACAAGAGTAATAATTACCTCTCGTGCACTGTTTCTATAGCAATGATTTCCATTCGTATATGGTGTATCAAATTGACTACATGTGATCAAAAAGAAAGGGGACCAAAATTGGTGGTGTTCTGTAAGATAATGTAATATTATCATATAAAGTCATCGAATTCATGGCAAACAACCGTTGCCGTTTTTGTTTTCACAAATATAATCAAATGTCTATTATATTTGCAGCTTTTTATGGCTGGTGCAGTTGGAATATACGTGTGTGCCAATGATTATGAAAACTATATAGGAAATACAAAGAACTTTATACTGAAGGTGAGCTATAAATGAAAATGACTAGGGGTCATATTGAGAGAATATAACCCCTATCCTAGCTGAGTCCTGAGTACACAAAAAAAATAAAGATGAAGTCCAATGTCGTTTTTTACTATTTTTGAATTATTTGAAATTTTAAGTACAAGTACAAAATGCCTGGACTTTTGAGTCCATGGAATCCATAGACTCAAGTGGTAAAGTCCAAAGTATGCCCAAAATATGGCCAAAGTCCTGAGTCCAAAAAAGGGGGGTTATACCCTTTATTGATACATAATATTCTCTTTATAAGGTGAAGGAATTTATTAAGTATTTCCAACCTAAATAATATATATAAAATGACCAATAAGGATTTTTAATATCTTTACAAGGGCATAGCCCCACGATACTTTATACTGTATTATTTGAAAATGGAATTTTAATCGTGAGAAAGTGTTGTGTAATAAATTGATACTGCATAATAATGTTAGTTTTAGTATACATTATACAATTTGAATGTGTTATTAGTTTCTTTAAATGTAAAACTTTGTAAATGCAAATAAATAATGTACATAATTAGAGGCGTTTGAACCTAACAGAAAAAGGCTTCTAATGTTTTAATTTTACCTTTGACCAGAACTTGTATATATGGAGGTTAATATTTTAAAATTTCTGAAAACACGGAATTTCTCTTCCCTTGATGAAACCTTTGTCCTGAGAGTTTTCTGTGTATTTGTATTTGCCTTCTGACCTTAAAGTTAATATTTCTAACAATACACACTTTGTCTACTTTCACGGACATTTTGTCCGGACACTTATTTGTATGATTGCGAGAACAGTATATTTTTTATTGTTATTTTTTTTTTCGAATTTCAGGGATGTCATTTGTCTTGTATTTGTGTTTTTAGTTTTTACGGAATTCAATTTCTCTAATTTCTATCCAGTTTTCACATTTCTTGAACGGTGTGGAAACATTTGTTCTCCTCTCTAGAGAGGAGAACAATGGGACTGTAGTTAGCTCCCCTTATCACTTACTGGTGAGTTCCGGTCGATAATGCTAGTGCATTTATATGTAAAATTGGTCATTTTAAAAATTTCATATCTTTGAAACCACTTACAATTTTACAATAATTCTTTTAGCATATTGAAATTTCATGTTTTAACTTTAAATACAGGAAATGGCTTGCCGATCTATGAAGCCGTTTTGTTAAAAACCAGTTTTAAAGTAAACATGTCAATGCGATTTTCTCCTTCAAAATCCGTGCTGGTTCAGAAGTTTACAGTTTTGATAATTCGGGCCTATTGTAAATTATTGTTTTAGATATTAATTTCAAATAAAAGATATTCATTCTTTTTAATTTCTTATTTTATTTTTTTTATTATTATTTATTTTTCTATTTTTACGTTTTTGTTGTTATTTATTCATTCATTTTCATTCATTATTGTGAAATAAGTACAAAACAATTTATTAACCCAATTTGTTCTAATTCTAATTTAATAAAAATATGAGATGACAAACAGGTAACCTGATTGCAAATTACCTGAGAGGGTTACCTTACCCAATTATCTTGTCTTGGTCTTGCAGTTCGATGCATTTCATTTGCGCACTTTTGCATATCATTTGCGCACATTTTTCATTTCATTTCCGCACATTTAACATTTCATTTGCGCACTTTCTTTATTTCATTTGCGCACATTTTGCTATTTCATATATGCACATTTCTTTGTTTTGTTTTTTGCTGAACTCTACCTTTTCCGTAAGCTGGACATTAGTTCTTTGACCTCTGCTTACCATTGGAAAGTGGAAATAGAGTGTCTTTTCAAAATAATTTTTATCTCTGAACCTCTGAATTTTTCGTATGTGCTAATCATAAAATCAATCTTCATTCTCTGTTCACGTCGAGGAACTGTCTTGGCTTCACTTCCCCATTTCTTGGTGTAAGATGTCGTCTGAATATGTAAAATAACATCTAAATACAAAGAAGGAGTATGTGCTGTGTGTAGAACCGTTCATTGAAATGCATGTGAAAGGCATATTTTCCATTGGTTGTTCTACGCAAATCTTGTGTTGTTCCATATGATTCTAAGTGAAGGAGTATTTGCTCGTAAGGACGGTGGAAATAAAGCCTCTGGTTGAATTTAGGACACGGCAACTTAGTCTTCAGACTGTTCATCGTTTATCACAAAACAGTCATCCACATAACCGGTCTCCAGAAAAGATAAACTAAAGCAATTTAATGATATCACATGGTTCATTTTTGTACTGTTCAGTTAAAGTTGTTGATTTTTTTCTAAACTTATCATGAAATTTTACATTTAACTTTTGGGTGTATGTTATAAAGGTGTAAACAAAATAAATATGCGCAAATGAAAGAAAATTTGTGCGCAAATGAAATATTAAAATGTGCGCAAATGAAATGGCACCTAATCTCAAAAAGTGCGCAAATGAAATGCAGCCTTGCAGTTTGCAAAATGTGTACCTTCAAAATACAGGTGTATCCTCTCAGGTAATTTGCAATCAGGTTACCTGTTTGTAATCTCAAATTTTGATTAAATTACAATCAGAAGAAAGGTTGAGCTAATAAAATTGTTTTGTATGTATTACACAATTACAGAAAAGGAATAATTAAATAACAACAAAAACATATAAAAAAAAAACAAAAATTATCTTTAAAAAATAAGAAAATATAAAGAGTAAATATCTTTTAATTGAAATTAATATTCAAAACAATAAGTTACAATAGGTCCGAATTCAAAACTTAGTTTGTACTTCAGTAATCTTCTGGACTGGGACTAATACAAGCACGGATTTTAAAGGAAAAAATCGCATTCAGGTGTGTATTTAAAGAATGATTCTTAACAAAACGGCTTCATATATCGGCAAACCATTTCCTGTATTTAAAGTTTAAACATGATATTTCAATATGCAACAAAAATTATTTTAAAATTATAAGAGGTTTTAAAGATATGAAATTTTGAAAATGACCAATTTTACATGCAAATGATAAGGGGCGCTAACTGTGCATTATGAAACAGTCCCATTCGAGTAGATGACATTTGTAACAGTAACCTGCATTGATTGAATATTCACTTTCAATAAAATCTCAAATGATAAAATGCTTGGATTAAAAGCCGGTTATTTTCAAGACTTTTATTATTACCTTGTTTTATGTATTTATATTCATTTTCACGCCTGATTTACACATTTTAATTTTGTATCATGAACAAAATTAGTGATTTAGAAATGTGTATTCAAGGATCTCGCTATACGAATTTGCAAGAACACACAAAAAATTTTTTTTTAACCAAAATGTTTATTTCGAATACCGAGATACTTGATGAAATACATATTGTTTATAAAAAGCAAATTTTCTGGGTTTTTGTTTTGTTTTGTTTGTTTGTTTTTTTTTTGTCTTTTTTGTGTTATTTTTATTATTATTATTTTTTTATTTATTTTTGTTTTGTTTTGTTTTATTTTGTTCTCTTTTTTGTTGTTGTTCTTTCGCCTTGTTTTCTCACATCTATATATTTTTTTTTACATCAAAAGAACACCGCTGATTTTGATATGTAAGTGATCCACAGGTATGACAGGTATGGATATTGTGTCGGATATTGTGTCCAGATTACAGGTTAACAGTATGCAATGTAGCAAATGGCCTTATATACATCAAATTCTTTTTTTTTGAAAAATAAACGGCAAATAAAGATTAATTTATTACACTTATTTGTTTCGATACCTGGTGAGTTTACAAAATCATTTAAAATGAACTATAAAACATACGGTTTTGCGATTTTCGGATCTTATACCTTACATATGCTTTGAAATTGTGTATATCATTGTTCATGGTTTTTCACAATTTCATTTTAAACTTCGCCAATTTAACATTAGTTTAAACGGGGCTTGTCAGCCGGAACTCACCAGTACACTAACGAACCTAGCGGCGGACGCGATAACCAGAGATAGTGCAACAGTCCCATTTTCGTGACATTTCCCGCCAAATTCATTCGGAATACAATCCTCGGTGTTTTTCGTCCAGTCATTTGAGAAAAAGTTTCCACAACTTAAACACGTTGATTATTAAATTTCTCACATCTCGTTAAATAAATTTTCAAATGTTTAAAAGCTCGGCAAGCCTCGCTTTCAAACATTTGAAAAAATTATTTAACTCGATGTGAGAAATTTCATAATCAACTACTAGAAGTTCTCGTTATGGAAACTATATTTCTGTATGTCTCATGTCTAATACTGCTGTTATGCTTACAGAGATGTTGTTTTGTTCTGACACTTTTTATGTATGTGTATGTCTGGTACCTGTCAACTCTCTGTATATTCCAATTTCCAACACCCTTTTATTTTTCCATTTACTGGGCTGTTGTTTTGCGCCTATTGTTTTCTATGTATGTTAAGGTCCGGTCGTCAGTACACTCCCCGTATATTCTAAATTTAATACTATTGAATTTTACTGTTTACAGGGCTGTTGTATTGCGCCTATCGTTTTCTGTGTATGTTAAGGTCCGGTCGTCAGTACACTCCCCGTATATTCTAAATTTAATACTATTGAATTTTATTGTTTACAGGGCTGTTGTTTTGACTTGACATTTATGTATCTAAAGGTCAGGTTGCTAGTGAATTATCCAAATTTTACAGGGATGTTGTTTTGTGCAATTTCTTATACTATTGAATTTTTGTATTTCAGTGTCGTTGTTTTGTCCTGACAGTTATATTTGATTTTTGTATGTTTAGCTGTCAGTACTTACCGTTATTTACCGTTTATCATGCGAATATTGGAAGGGGGTGACATGGTTTTGGGAAATGGGAAAAAGGGGTCGAAAATTTAGGGAAATGGGAAAATGATGAAAAAAATTAGGGGAGTGAGAAATAAAAAAAAATGTGGGAAATGGGAAATTTAACTACCTTAAAAAATAAATAATGATTAAAAATCGCTATTGTAAAGGTCTTTTATCACAAGATCATCTTCTTGGTTGTTCCTGTGGGTTCTTATAATTTGAGTTGCAAAATCTTATAGTTTCTATACGCTTTTCCAGACATAATTTGCTAGATAGAGTGATTTAACTGAGGGAAATCAAATTATTCTCACACTGAAAGAACTTTAGCGAAATGCATAGAGAGTCGCTTGATAAACCCAGCAATGATGGCAATGAACATGAGTCTATTGTAGCCATGATAATTCTTTCCGAATAATCTGTTAGCAGGTAACGGTGGAAGACTTCCTTCATATTAATGAGTCTGTTTTGCTTGGTCACATTTTATTCACTATCTTCATGGCATCCTCATGTTTATCTTGAATTGATATTTTTTTCAGCTCTTGGACAAAGTAACAATGACCGTTGATAAGGTTAATCATGCATCCCCAACTTTCTGTCATGCTTGTCTGTTGATTCATTACAAAGTTTTTAGTAACTACTCAGCATAACTTAATGATGTTGCAAGTACCACATGTAGTTCTGCATATTACGTTTTATCATATTACTGACATAAGTGAAGTGAGTGAGAACCGAACTGTCAGTCTAAAACGAAAATCCAAGAACTGTGGCAACATCGGAAAAAAACAAAGAAACAAAGACATAACATGAGTACGGCACAGACAAGAAAAATGAAGACACACACATATATACGAAAATGAACAACACGGACCCAATAAAAACCATGGGTGAGATAAATCTGACAAAACATGGCAGGAAAGATTTACAAAAAGTACTCATGTATGTAATTCTGATCCGTTTAAAATATGGCCGCCAGTGAATAGCATAGTTTAACATTGGACCCGGGTGGAAAACATCATAAGCTCACCTGGCTATAGCCAGGGTGAGTTTTGCCATAACTTTTCGTCTATTGTCCGTCCAGACTTGGTGGCTTTGAGTTGTTATTACTCCCCTTTGGGTCGTTGTCTTTTTGACACATTCCCCGTTTCCCTTCTTTTTTCTACCTTTTTTGCAGGGGACCACCCAAGGACTATTATGGCCATGCAAGTTTGGTTCTCATTGGCTCATCATTTTCAGAGGAGAAGATCTTCCTTGCAACTGCTTAGCCAATTGGAACCATACTAGGCCACAATAGTCCTTTGATGATCCCCTTCAGATGATTGAATCAAAGCAGGACCCAACTGAAACAAATTAAAGGGTCTTGTCCTCTGAAAACACTTTGCGCAAAGTGTAACCATAGTTTAATTTAGACCCTTCAACAAAGACTGTCTGTGTTAGCCAGGATCCAGGTGAGCGATACAAGCTCTTGGGAGCCTCTTGTTTTCATCAATCTGCTCAGAAAGTATAATATCAAATTTGACCAGACTGTACTGGAATAATATATGGAAGGTCCTTTACGAAGCATGCTTATTTATTTTGGATACGACAAAAATACATGGCCACCAGCGTAATACATAGTGTAACACCCTTTTTGATCATCTCCTCTGAAACCACAGAAGCAAATTCAACCAAACTTTACAGGAATAATGTATGGAAGGTCTTTTACAAAAAGCTCATTTCTCTATGATCCACTAAAAAAAAGATTACTGTAAGTGAGGAACATGGTTTAACCTTACACCAAATGAGACAAACATTATTTTATCAGCTGCTATGAAACATTTCAAGTGCACCTGAGCAATACGTACTGGAATGATGTATGGGTTGTTTATTGCTCATACGAGTCTTCCAGATAAAAATACAAGGCTGACAGCATGGAATATTAATTTAACATTTTAGCATATGAGAAAAATCATATTTTGACTGAAGCAAATTCAACCATAATTTACAAGAATAGTGCATGGCATCCCCTTCCCATAGTGGTCCAGAAGATTGTGACGTCGACCGTAAAACTTGTGCATTTATGACTTTAAGGTATTGGTAACATACCCTATAATTTGTGAACGACCAGACTTTATCAAGGAAGTTACTGTATGGACCGCATGCCCTTGAGTAGCGAATGAGTTTGGAGAAATAAGCTCCATTTGCTGGTGCTGTTTGAATGTTGCTTCAAAGAAAGGGGAAATTGACTATTGGAATAATGAAGTAATCGCGTTTGTGATACAGCCTAGTTTTAAGTCTACATTTATTGTCAATTTCCAGATGATGGTCAAGGAATAAGGCCGATGTGGAAGTGTTGTGGTATCTTTCATTTTTAGCTCTTTTGGTTAGATAAGTTCAGGGAAATCACTAAAGCTAGGGTTGTTTAATGACAAAGTATTATCCATAAAACGGAGGCTTAAATAAAATGACTGGGCTAATTTTTTACCTTTAGTTTGAAAAACCCCTTCAATTTGTTCAGCCTTTGTTCAGTGGAGAAACATATCAGCTAAAAGAAATGCACAGTTTATGCCCATTGGAATTCTTTAGTCTGTTTAAAACAAGTCACCCAACTTATAAATATATTGTGGATTACAAACTCTAACATTTAATCAATTCTTCCTCTGTATATTTTTTTCCTCAAATTCGTTGTCGCATTTCACAAAGTATGCTTGTTCTCTACCTATAACAATGTACTTGTATATCTGTTTACCGTTATCTATGATTTAAATTTGTCAGCCGAGATTTCGGTTGATCATGAGAAATGGTAGTATATAAGTGCAAAGAAGTCTAAAGTTTAAGCTGTTACAGTGTGAAAATGGTGGAAGCTGTATACTGAGGGTACAAAACTTAATTTGTCAGTTGGTAATGGGTATGGAGCTGGCATGTCAGTTAGCTGCTAGTAGTCTTTTGTGATTTCATGTTTATGTCCGTATCAGTTTAATTTTTCACAATTGACTCAGTCCTCTTGCTAACTGAATTTTACTGTTGTTACTATTGTATTTAATTTATCACATTGGCTAGGGGAAGGTTTGGGCCCAATAAAACTAGTTTAACTCCGCCCTAGCAGGTTTGCGGCTTTCCTAAGTCAGGAAATATATTGAGCCTTTGTGTGTCTTGTCTGTTTTCTAGTTAGTTTAC
>MJUU01017108.1:108774-120626 GCA_002080025.1 Modiolus philippinarum | reverse complement strand
ATATATATATATTTCGTATTTTTTTGGTAACAGTTGGAAGACCAAAAGATATTCACTTAAAAACGAATTCTTTAACAAGTAAAAGTTATTTTTCAAGTTGAAGAAATATGTTTCAAATACTTCTATTACAAACTTCAATACACAATTTACACATATATATATTTAGCTAGGCTGTGGAATAGCCTAGCTATATAGATAGTTCTTGGGGGACAGTGATGAGTACGCTTGCGTAGTGAGGAGAACGCATGCACAGAAGACTATTGACCATAAGGAATTTCAGATTCTCGAAAATTAAAATGGCGTCCAGTTTCGTCCTGATAAAACGGGGCGGGGTTTATTTTTTTCTGTTTCCTTGTGGAAGTTGAAAAGTATTATAAACATTTACTTTAGGTGGTACTGGGAACAGGTTTGTAGAGGATGATGGGATTGGTATTGCAATATCGCTTTGCCAGATAAGAACAGTAATGTATAAATTTAAAACCAGAAGTTAAAAATAAAGATGAGGTATTGTGCAATAATCAATAATATGCAAATACTTTAAAAAGACTTTTCAATTGTGTTAAACAAAGCGTGATTGTAGTTTGTGGAGAACGAAAGGTGGAAAGAGATAGAATTGCGTTTTTTTGCGGAAGAATAAAGAGCTACCGGTGTTTATTTGTGTGTGCTGTAAAAGGTTTATGTTTCGAAGCCAAGTTCATCATGAGCCACCACACCCTTGTCAATCAAACACGCAATTTTCTATCCAAGGCTATTCCATAGCCTAGCGTATCGTTTTTATTTCATAAAAACCATTATCCGATTTATATCACCCACTTATGTTTATAAAGTCCCCTCGTGTTTTCTAGTTAAATATATAAACGAAAATAACTATAATGGCGTTCCCTAGTTATGCTGAAAAGGGACAAGTTCCTATCAGTTGTCAGTTATGTGAATCAGACATGAGGATTAAATGAAAATGTTTGGACTGTGATTTGTTACTATGTGAAAAATGTAAAGAAACGATTCATCCGAAGTTTAAACAGGCTCCATACCATAATGTTATAAATATCAAAGAAGTGGGTTTAAATGTACAACAGTCGGACCGGAGTCAAGTTAAATGTAAGAGATTATTGTCTATTTTGCAATACATGTAAAACAATGTGTAACAAACCTCCACAATGGCCACCAGTTCGTGGAACTTACCAAGTTCAATATTGGGGGGGAGTTTGAATTAGATATTGTCCAAGAATTTACCACAGCCCTGTCAGTTGTGGAGTATTTGTCCGTTCTTCATGGATATTCGTTGTGGATAAGCCATGGTGCAGATGGAGAATTACAGAAAGTGAAACCTGTTGGTAAAAAATTGAAAGTAAAATTAAAACTTGATATAATGGTTGCTAGTATGGCTGTAATGTCTTCTAATGATCTTCTTTATGTCACAAAAACATCGACCAAACTGAAACAGATTAACAGTGTAAATGGAAAACTGAAAGACTCTAGCTTTGACGTAGCTCCACTGCAACCAACCTGCGTCCATGTAACTAATGATAGGGACCAGAGGGGGAAATCGCCCATTTCCAGTCACTGGACGAAGACTTGTCTTTGTTATGAATGCAGATGGAAATATCCAAATCACGATAGAACATGACAAACACAATAAACCATTATTTTCATATGTTAGAAGCATTTGTACAACAAAAACTGGTCATATATGTGCTTTAGATCGTCCATCTAGTGACTTTAAAAAGGGAAGACTATTATTTCTTGATCAAACTGGAAATGTTTTAACCACATATAACGGACATCCGAACATTAATTCGGAAGAAAATCGATTTGGACCAAGAGACATCACCACCACCCCGTTAGACAATATCATTACAACAGACAAGGATCATAACATTCTCCATATTCTTGATAGTTCTGGACATTTTGTGACACATTGAAGTACAAGGGAACTAGATATAATACAACCATCATCTATCGGATTTAGTGATAAAGGATTATATATAGGGTGTGGTAGTGAAGGAAAAAATAAACTGTATCTTGTAAACTTGTCTGGATGTTAGATGGGGTTATTTTCAAAATTCTATAGAAGGCCCTCTCCTCCTGTCTAAAATCTCTATCAATGATATTTTCTTAATTAGTTTAACACTGTGACTTATATAAATATGCTGATGACACATTCATCTTTGGCAACTGCTGTTCAGCCCTTAGAGGGCAGTGAATATTTAAAATTCGTGGTTCTCATTCAACAAAATGTAAGCAAATCCGGAACAATTCCAAGCTATAGCTATTGGCACTAAAACGCATAATATAACTTTATATTTAATCGAAAACAACGGCAGTAGAATACCGAAGGGACAAGGGAAGCGAAAACCACAAAAATCGAAGTCCAAAGACATGGCAAACACGGCAACAGAGAAAAACAAATACAAAACGAGGACGTTAGACAGCTACAATGCACGGAAATAAAAAGACGACATTAAGAACTAAAGGCACTCATAGTGTGAAGTCCCATGAAAACCGGGAGTGACATCAGGTGCTCCAGAAGGGTAAGCATGTCCTGCTCCGCTAGCCGCACCCGTCACACATTCAGTGAGTCAATCCAGGATTGAGTCAAAGCCGGTTATGTCAAATCCATGAAGACGTGAAATCTAGCTGAAAATGTCCGTTTTCATTTGGGACACAGACACGTCAAATATGTCAATGGTGTCATGGTGACGGCCATAGAATTTCTGAAGGACGAAAGCAACAAGGGCTGAACAAATTCCTGACTAAGCAAGTTTTGTGACAGTGTTTTGCTCTATTAAAAAAAAATCACTGTATAAACTACTTGATCGACAGTAATGAATCAAATGTGAAATGTATACTCCATAGGCTGGTAAGGTAGGTATATTGCTGCTCAGAAAGGGAAAGTTCACAATTTAAAATCATCACGTTTGTCATATAGCCTAGATTTCAAACGTCCAGCTTCATCAATGTATATAAAAAGATCTAATTACAAAAACAGGATAACAGCAAACATCTACAATGGCCAGGAGCTACAATCACATGCCTAAGGACGAAGCTGAAGTAAGTGTATCAGTAGTCTCTTTAATTTCAAGCTCATTGGGATAGGTCTGGTGTAAATAATCCTTGAATTTTGGATTATTAAAATGGAATAAATATTAAATGCGACAACGAAGCAAAACTACTTGGAGTAACTATCGACTTCCAATAAAATTCAAGTTAACACCCACATTTCAAATATTTGTAAAAAGCAGCACGACAATTTGATTTATTAAGAAGAATGGAACATCTATTTAGTATAACATCAATAAATGACAATTTATTACCCATTCGAATTAATGCCCTCTCACATGGCACTTCTGCACAGAACAAAACATCAGAAAAATGGAAAAAGACAGGAGATTGTACATCTTCACACGAAAACACTTAGAAAAATTGTTTCGAAAAACCATTACTAAAAGTTATTAGATTGAGAACCATATGGAACTGGAAGCTCATTAAATTCGTTACCGATGAAGTCGTGAATTCCTTCATGACATTATATCTTTTAAACAAAATTCCTATATTTTTAGGTACCAGTATAAGCTCAAAGCCGAATTACGAAGACCAAGGACAACAAGTTTATCGTAAGAATAGCTTTACCTTCCAAATTCCTTGAATAACGAGGAAGATTATGAAACACGATAGCAATTTGAGTATTTTATTCTTCTAGCGCTTTCATCCTTCTGTAGGGACTTGTCAAGATTAAAAACTGCATTTTTTAATCTCGACAAGTCCCTATACAGAAGGATGAAAGCGCTAGAAGAATAAAATACTCAAATTGCTATCGTGTTTCATAATTATATTATTCTGTGCACGTGGACTTATTTCATAGATGCATTGTCCCTGGAGTTCATGTAGGATCAGTATGTAGCCTGGGAGCTAGACCTGTTCATACTGTTTGTATCGTGCCGATTTTTGCTTCATATTTATGTCCTGTTGCTTTATGTATGCTGTATATTTCTATTAAGCTTATGTACCTGTGTTTTTTTTTTGTATTACTTGTATGTATGTTTAACCTAAGTATATGTTACTTAAACTTATGTGCTTACTTTTTATGTGTCTGTGCTTAGTTTTATATGTCCATTATTTCTATTTGATTGCATTAGATTTTATTCTTGAACTGTGTGCTTCATTTAATTTATGTGCTATGCTTATGTTTTTTTTTACCGTTAGTTGTTTTGTTATGTTTTCTAAATATCAGTCGGTTAAAGAGCTCCACATGTTACATTGTTACTTTTTAATATTTGTGCCACTTAATTTATAGCTTACTTACTTAACGGTCGATCTGATGATGTTGTTAGTTTAGAACTTCATCATTAATGGCTAATCACCAATGACAAAAATCCTATAGTAAAAAGTCCAAACATTACTTAATAGTAAAGCACAAAAATAAGTAAGAGTGTGACATTAATAAGCAAATTATGGAACAAAGCGGATGGATGTGGCGTTGTTCAACTTTAGCAAGTGAATTCGTGCTAGGGGCCGTCTTGAGCTTATATGAGGCAAGAGCGTTTGCTCTTTGTTGAAGGCCTCATGGTGATTTCAAGATGAAGAACAACAACGAAAGCGTTTTTCCATCTGCTTAACCTTACCACGTATTTATAGGGATTTTGTCCCATGTACATTTACTCCATACCTCTTTATTTGTCTATATATCGTTATGCACTTGTGAAAATTCCTGATGCTAACATGCTGTGCATGGCAAGTCGATTTTACATTTTTTCCACTTCCACGATATAAGTAAGTTTCATAAGATATCTCATAAACTATATGGGATTTTTTATAAACTAATTGAGATATATCAATTATTCCCTCGCCCGTCCGTCCGAGTTTCCGAATGTCCGTCCATTCCTCTAACCTCAGTTAAAGTTTGCGTTAAGGTTCATATCTAAGAAACTACATGTGGCACATCAATTATCTTTGGATGGTGGATACGCCTTACTTAGATTTTTTGGTCAGTGGATGCGTCGTGGAGAGTGATGCAGCTTCAGTTGATAATTTGGTCAGTATGGCCTACATTTAATGGCTATAGTTTGCTTTGAGGTTCATATCCGAGATACTGCACGTGTCACATGTATTACTTTGGTCAGTGGATGCATCTTGGAGAGCCTAGTTCTTCGGGGGAAGTGAGGGGTACGCTTGCGCAGTTAGGAGAACGCATGCGCAGAAGACTATTGACCAAAAGGAATTTCAGATTCTCGAAAATCAAAATGGCGTCCAGTTTCGTCCTGATAAAACGGGGCGGGGTTTAATTTTTCTGTTTCCTTGTGGAAGTTGAAAAGTATTATAAACATTTACTATAGGTGGTACTGGGAACAGGTTTGTAGAGGATGATGGGATTGGTATTGCAATATCGCTTAGCCAGATTTATAAATATAGATATGATAAAAAGAATAAGAACAGTAATGTATAAATTTAAAACCAGAAGTTAATAAATAAAGATGAGGTATTGTGCAATAATAAATAATATATAAATACTATAAAAGACTTTTCAATTGTGTTAAACAAAGCGTGATTGTATGTAGTTTGTTGAGATACTTAGGCAATGGAGAACGAAAGATGGAAAGAGATAGAATTGCGTTTTTTGCGGAAGAATAAAGAGCTACCGGTGTTTATTTGTGTGTGCTGTAAAAGGTTTATTATTGTACATTTGTATCAATCACATTAAATTAAGCAAGTACTAACAAGGTGCATATTTATTTGTTGTCAACATGTTGTGGTCATAGCATGCTGCGCTAGAAAAACCCCTCAGTTACATTGGTTCTAAGGATTGTCTGTGAAACCTGAAGCCATAGTTGAAGTATTAAATGCTCAGAATTGCTAGAAAGCATTTACACAAATGCACTGCTTCAATACATGTATACATTTTAGTTAATAAAGTTTGTCTCTGTTGAGGGATAAAAGATAAAAAAGCAACACCATAGGAGAATGCAAAAAAAACCCCCAAAAAACAAAAACAAAAACAAAAGCACGAAACTACTTTGAGTTCCTGTTGGCAAAAAAATGAGAGGTTTGATCGAATCAGTGACTGTTTTATCACATGTGCAGACCAATAGAAGAAATTACAAAGAAGTACCGAGAAAGGCTTACTTCAAGTATTGATAAGCCACTACACCCTTGTCAATCAAACACGCAATTTTCTATCCAAGGCTATTCCATAGCCTAGCGTATCGTTTTTATTTCATAAAAACCATTATCCGATTTATATCATCCACTTATGTTTATAAAGTCCCCTCGTGTTTTCTAGTTAATAATTGTGTCACTTACGATCCTGACCCGACATCAGTTTACAATTCCGCAAATTGGCATTACGTTTCCGGAAAAATATATTACGTTTCCAGTAAAAATAGTTTGCCTCTCCGGAAAAAAAATATATATTTAATTTCCAGAAATTGAACCGCAAATGATATATCTTATCTTTGTAAAATATTTTGCGACTTTATATCTACAATTTTAAGTTTATATAATTAAAAAAGTAATAATAAAGACTACCGCTACATGACCCAAAAAATTTTGAATATCAAACTTTTTTTCCTTTCTACATTTTTCAGAACTAAAGTTTTAAAGAATTTATTTTTGAGAACATATTTGACCATTTTGTTCACCTCATACTTGTATTAAACTTCAAAATTTTAACTGGATTTATCAATGAGGTCTTATTAAAGCTAATGCAATAGTGTGGACCCACCCAGTACATCAATGCACAACGCTGATGATCATATTTTTGTGAACTTATTTAGCCATTATAAATCATTGAAATTGTAATGAAAGTTACTTGATTAACCAAGTAAATTTTCGGAAACGTAATCGACATGAAAATTTCCGGAAACGTATTTACTTTTAATTTGTGGAAACGTAATAATTTATTTAACATTTAAAAAATTTGCGGAAAAGTAATGCGCCGCTTTGACCTACATTTCACACTTGTCATTTGTGAGTTTAAAGTTTCCATTAAAGTTCATATCTGAGATACTATAAGTAACACAGCAATAATCTTAATGTTCCGACATTCATACATCTTTAGATTATATTAGGGCTATTATTTCTTGACAGCAGGCGAAGGGATTAGCTGTCGTTTGCGACCGCTCCCACTTCTAGTTATTAAATGAGATGATAATAAGATGGTAATAAAGATATAATATCTCATTTGATAATTAAGATATCTTATTTCATGACTAATAGAGATATCATAAAAACTAAATAAGATATCGTATTAAACTGGTTATAAAGATATCTTATTAAACTAGTTAATATAAAGATATCTTATTATTTGGAATCAATCGTTTTCTAAATCCAATTATTGAACATGATTGCGGTAATCGAAACAAATTATAAAAAAAAATATATGGTTGCTAGGTAGAATTCCAAAAAATAAGTCGTCTTTTAAACATACGGGAAATTAATCAAAATTGGAATCAAGTATTTTTGAAATCGAATATTTGAAAATGACTCCCCTGATCGAAACAAATCTTAGAAATATGGTTGCTATGTAGAATTCCAAAATATAAGTGGTATTTGAGACTTTCAGGACATTTACCAAAATAGTAATCAAACATTTTTTAAATGCAATTGATGAAAATGATTGTCCTTATTAAAAAAATGCTAAAAGAATGGTTGCTAGGTACAATTCCATAAAATAAGTGGTCTTTTAGACTTTCGGTATATTTACCAAAATACAGAGGAATCAAAGTTTTCAGAACAGACAAGAACAGAATTTTTATTTGGTTATATCCATTATGTATATAGGATTGATACCAATACATACAAAAAATCAAAAACATGAAATAGATAAAAGCAATCATTATCTAAAGAATAATAGCCCTGTAAATGTCTAACACTATATAAAAAAAACTGCTTAAACATTTCATACAGAATAATACATCAGAGTGTATAAATTAAATGTAATGGTGAATAAGGTGGTACCAGACAACGAAGTCACACAAAGAAGGACCATTTACATATACATATTATTTTGACCTTTTATATATATACCGATATGATTAAAATCATGTATGAAATGTGTCTCTTTCACAATACATTTCATTTAGGCCTTCCACTATTACTTTAAGAATATCAACTTCTTCAGTGGAGAGCATAAACTAAAACTTTTTTTGGTCATTCTAGACTTGAAAATCTGGGGTTATTTCGGCATTTTTGTTGAACAGTTTTGTTATTAATTTAATTAATTTTGGGCATGAAATTAAAAAGTGAAATTCGTCTTCAGTGTCTGTTTTGCACAGATGACATAATCTTTCATCAATTCCATAAAATAACATTTTTCTATAGCTAAGTTAATGTCACTTATTCTAATTTTTATATATCGGTATTTTTTTTATTACATACTTATCAATATTTAGAGAGTTTATAATTCTCCTTGAATTCTCTATACGTTCTAAATTTATGACCATGAAGTATAACTGTCATCAAATATTGAATGTTTAACTTATTTAAAATGGAGTTTAACAGTTTTCTTTTTGAAAGAGTACCTTGGTTATGCCATACATGATTAAATCCAACTATTGTAATAATTCCTTTATTTTTGCAGTTTATTTTCAGGTCTAGACGGGTCTTGTAAGCTTGATGCACAAGTGAATTTTCTAATTTCATAACATGGAGACAGAATTCTATCGATGCTTTCAAAATTTTGTTTTGTTTTGTTTTTGTTTTGTTTTTTGTTTTTTTTTTGTTTTCAAATACCTGGCAAATAAATAGATTATATGCCGAAATGTCACAAAATACCAGTCTTTGACGTTTTCAGAAAATTTACCGAAGCTGGAACCGATATCACAATTTCGAAAGCATCAACAACTCTACAACAAAATTAAATCCATAGATTCAAAAATGTTGGAAATGTTCGCGTCGCATGCCACATGTATTTCAATCCACATTTTGGGGTCTTTGTAAAATCGACATCATGGGCCACTTGTTTGTATCATGATCAAAATAAAAAAAAAAATCCGAAAGCTTATTGCGTATCTACAGACCATATGCAACAATTCTGCAACAAAACTGAATCCCTAAGTCCAAAGTTTGCGTCGCAAGATAGTGTGACGGACGGTCGAGGCCAACGACAATAACCCCGAACTTTATTTGAAAGTGCGTGGATGGCTAGCCCAGTCATTTAATTTGGCTTCAAATATATAGACGATGTACTTTCTCTTAGTAAACTTAGATTTAAATAATATTTACAACGGACATGTCTACTGACCCCTGTGAGTTTGAAATTAAAGAGACAATCAATACACCCAACCTTGCTTCATACCTTGACCTTTTATTATACATTGGGTCTACATAGATGAGCATGGATGTCTTAAGAAACCTAGGCTGTATGATAAACGTGATGATTTTGACTTCCCAATTGTGAAATTTTCCCTTCTTAGCAGCAATATACCTACACCCCAAGAGTATGGAGTGTATATTTCACAGTTGATTCGTTACTGTAGAGTCTGTAGTTCATAAATTGACTTTGTGAATAGAGCAAAAGCTTGTCACAGTATCTGATTGGACTTTTTGATATGACTGTTGACCCACTGACAGAAAGACGGATGCTGTATACCCGACAGAGAAGGGCAAGCTTGCCCTTCCGGAACACTTGTTGTCACCCTGTTAGAGTTCACATTGTTAGTGCTTTAGCTTTGAGTGTTGTATTTGTGGTATTCGGGTGTTTTGTGGGTATGATGTGACTTTACATCTTCTAACTTGCAGTGTCCTTATTATTCCCGCACTTTCTGAAGAAAGTTCGGGGATATTGTATTGGCCTCCGTCTGTCCACCTGTCCGTCACGATGTGATGCGAACTACTCCTACATATTTAGAAATTGGGTTTAATTTTGTTATGGAATTATTGCAAATATGCTGCAAATGCCCCGAATAAGCTTCGGATATTTGATATTGGTGTTGATGCAAACAAGAGGCTCCAAGATCACCGTTATTTTTATAAAATCTACTTAACAACTATACTTAGATAAATATTTACTTTAGTTTAGGACAAACATTCTTAATCAAATGGATTTAAAAAAAAATATTTGATTCCAATCTTGGTAACTTTCCTGAAAATTATTCTACACGGCTATCAACATTACTTAAATAGTTTGTTTAGTGTAGGACAAACATTTTCACTTTGAAGTTTCAAAAGTATTTGATTCCAATTTTGGTAAGTTCATGAAAGTCTCAAAGACTGCTTTTTTCAAATTCTCAGACTGGCAACTCGCTTACTTTCAGCAGGGACTACATAGTTCCTGCTTTCAGACAAATTTGTTTCCAGCGGTGCAAACATTTTCCTTATGATTTAAAAAATAATATTTGATTCCAGTTTTGGTATATTTCCTGAAAGTTTCAAGGACCGCTTATTTTTGGTAATTCTACACTGAAACCAAACTTTAAGAACTTGCTAGAACAAACATTTTCAGCCTGATAGCTGCCAGTGTTGTTTCCGACAACTTCTTGGCCGAGGTGATTTGTCATGTCAATGGAGTTTGATTTATATAATATTGTGCTTTGTTCCTTCGGTATTCTGATGCCGTTGTCAGGTAATACATTCTGGATGTGTGATTGTGATAAAAAAAATCACACTCATGAAAGATAAAAAAAAACGATTTCAAACGTCGTTCCGGAATAATGTTGTACCTATCCCGGAGTCGAGTTGGTAATATACAAAACTAGGTAAGCTGGTCCCCGTCTTCCCCTCTACCGTCTCATTGGAAGAACTAAAACTGTCAGTTAGGTACCAGTTAAAGCTGACGAAACTCACCGGCAAGACCGCAGACAAAGTAATTTGATCTGTACTACCATACGCCGTGGACGGGGTTTATCTAGTATGGCTATATCCTTTACTACTTCGAAAGAGAAACCAGCTGTTGGTAAGAGACTATCTTCTATCGATTGTCACAGTGGTAGAAAGGTATACTCCTTAAATTTAGGATTATTAAGAGAAAATACATTGTCTATGTAGTGGAAGCTGAAATTAAAGGACTGGGCTAATCGAGTAAATGTTTTTGTTTTCTTTGAATAAGCCCTTGTAAAGCTTGGCCTGGTACAAGTAAAGGAAAAGGTCAGCTAAAAGCAGCGCACAGTTTCAAGTCAACCCATTTTCAAGCATGGTTACAAGTACTTGAAAAAAATCATATTCTGTATATTTATTACTCTATCCTTCTGAACATAATGTAACCAAGTGCTTGTACATGTAGTAAAAAGAGACTCAAATAAGGTACTTTTTTTTTCTTAAACTGTTAAATATTTTTTGAAGTGCATCTAAAATGTACAATTACTAGTTGTGTCGCCTGCTGTAAACTGAGTCTACACATAGGGATTACTATCCGTCGTCTTACATTGTCGTCGTCGTCCTGCGTCGTCTGTCGGTTTTTGAATCCGCAACTCCTTCAAAACTACTTGTCCGATTCCAACCAAACTTTCAGAATATGTTGTTCACTTGGTGTAGTTGTGCACCTGATACTCGGAATTTTTATTTTACAGATTTTAGAGGTTCAATGAGCCAAAATTGCTCATTTGTGAGTGTATCGGTTTTGAATCCGCAACTCCTTCAATTTCAATTTCAAATATTTTATTGAATATAAATGTATTCAATGGGATCGGATAACAGGCATAGCCTATATGTATCCTCTCCCTACAAGATGGAACATACAATAATATATACATATATATATATATATATAATTAGATAGGAGATACATTTGACACAAACATATTTTTAAGATACATGTATTTGAATGTCTAATAACAGCAAACAAATAAAAATTATTAGAGTATAAGATTAAACATAATTTCTTAGAATTTATGTATCTCTATATATCTTAAATAGTTTGG
>MJUU01017108.1:91524-108242 GCA_002080025.1 Modiolus philippinarum | reverse complement strand
ATTCTTTATTACATACTTAGTAGAAATAAAAGCGTTTTTGCATGATCAATATGACCGGAAGTAAACTGTCCATATTATCACACCCCAGGAAAATAATAGGTTATTTTATGCTCCTCGTGCATCTCAAACAAAATAAACGACTTCCGGTCCATATTGGCCTGGGCAAATAAACGACTTCCGGTCCATGTAGGCCTGGCATTTCTAAACGTCGGAAGTATGTAATAAAAAGTTTAATACATGTGCATTTCCATATTGACCTGGTTATCATCCCTCGACCCATATTGTCCCTCGACTTCGTCTCGGGCCAATATGGGTGTCTCGGGATGATAACCAGGCCAATATGGAAATGCCCATGTATTAATTTGTATTTATTCTTCCAGTATTTGTCAAGCCTGTTTTTGAACGTATTTAGTGTAGGAGCGTTTATTACTTTGTCAGGTAATTTGTTCCATGTTCTTGCAACCCTCACCGCAAATGAGAACTTCCTTATGTTTAAGTTTGCTCTTTGGTGGACAATTTTCTTTGAATTTATTCTAGTACTCACTCTTAGTCCAGTTTCATTCATTTGCTTTAAAAATGTGCACGCATCTCTGTCATAGCACCCATTTATAATCTTATAAACCTCGATCATATCCCCTCTTATTCTTCTAAATGCCAGTGTTGGTAAATCTAATTTTCTCAATCGTTCAGGATATGTCAAATTTTTCATACCAGGTAGTTGCCTTGTTACCCTTTTTTGTACACTTTCTACTTTTTCTAAAGTTTAAAGTCCTTAGGATTTAAAAAAAATATTTGATTTCAGTTTTGGTATATTTCCTGAAAGTTTCAAGGACCACTTATTTTTGATAATTCTACACTGAAACCAAACTTTAAGAACTTGCTAGAACAAACATTTTCAGCCCGATAGCTGCCAGTGTTCTTCTTGGCCGCGGTGATTTGTCATGTCTGTGGAGTTTGATTTATATAATATTGTGCTTTGTCCCTTCGGTATTCTGATGCCGTTGTCAGGTAATAAATTCTGGATGTGTGATTGTGATAAAAAAAAATCACACTCATGAAAGATAAAAAAAAAAAAACGATTACAAACGTCGTTCCGGAATAATGTTGTACCTATCCCGGAGTCGAGTTGGTAATATACAAAACTAGGTAAGCTGGTCCCCGTCTTCCCCTCTACCGTCTCATTGAAAGAACTAAAACTGTCAGTTAGGTACCAGTTAAAGCTGACGAAACTCACCGGCAAGACCGCAGACAAAGTAATTTGATCTGTACTACCATACGCCGTGGACGGTGTTTATCTAGTATGGCTATATCCTTTACTACTTCGAAAGAGAAACCAGCTGTTGGTAAGAGACTATCTTCTATCGATTGTCACAGTGGTAGAAAGGTACACGAACGAATCAGTTCTGGAAGGTAACAAGACGTTCCGGCCTTACAACCAATCCGTCCTTGCCTATCCGGCCCTGCTCTCTCCGGCCTTATTCCAATCCGGCCCTGTCTGAAAGACGATTCGGCCCTACGATATTTCTATGTATAAATGTTGTTTTCCGATCGTGTTATTTGCCATATTTTTAGATAAATTAGAATATTTAAGAAGAAGTTGCACATTTATATCAGTTTCATTATTATGAATATTGTCGATTTTCTTTTTTACGTTTTGTGTTTCTTGTTATTATGTTTTCTTAGCTTGTTTATCTTTTTCCATTTGATCATTGGATTTTGATTTCTTCTATTTTAACAAAATAAATTGGTTTTAATTATCACTTGCATTGCATTGCAGAATTTTTACAGTAATTACCCCTTCTGTGGCAAAATACATCAATTTTGTTGTGGGGTGTCTGTATATTTTCTTCAATTATCGTTAAGTGGTCCTGATTAGGTGAATTATTAATAATTGAATGCCATTTTTATACTTTGGAAGGTTGAAATCATACTCGTGTACTGAAGGTTTAAGGGTTATATTTAGGATTTTTGTGCTTTCATATGTGTTCTCATATTTGCAGTGCCTCTGGACTCTGATTTATTTAATCTACCTGTACTTTGTTCCTCCGATAATCGTCTGCAATTCCTTCAGTTCTTATATATAGTTATGTTGTATGCATCCCACTACGTTTTCCTATGTATTTGTTAAATACTTAATTCCTATGTCCAGTCCTGGATGCAGTTATTTTAGTAGACAAATTTCCATTTAACTGCGTCAAAACTGAGATTAAGTTTAATAGCCTTTGGAGTCATCAACTTGCAAACGATTGAACAATATAATAATATTTACAAAGGTGTAAAACAAAACAACGATGTATTATCAATTAGAAACATAGGGACGGATAGACCAAGGCCGGATTGACATAGGGCCGGACTGTTGTAGGGCCGGATGGTCTCGAAATCGTTCTGGAAAACTCAGAATTCAATAACGTTATTGAACCTGGTAACTTTTAACAAATTTGGTAACTTTGCAATGATTCAAGTCTTTGCACTTTCTATAAAAACTTGGCATTCTCTGAATACTTACAAAAGGTGAAATATCGAGGTGTTCTATGGTATCACGGTACTTGATGTTAAGGGTCCGTGTAACTTGACAGGTTTACAGAGTTTATTATAAATTGTTTCATTCAACAACCTTGTATGAATGCCTATTTCCTGGCATGATTTATTTACTGGTTCTTCTTTTTTATATTTGAACACTGCCTAGATAAAAAAAAAATATGTGAGTTTACTGTCACATGCTGAAAAAAATGGTAGCAGGACGTTTCGGCCATAGTGTAACCTCACACTTGGTCGTTTCGGACTTGGACGTTTCGGCCATCGTATGCTTACACTACATGAAAACATCTCACATGCGTGTGTCTTACTGGTGTAATTCTGCAGTTTTTATTTGGATAATATGATGTGATTAATTTTGGCGACATTGGATCTTCTTTGAAAACGTTAACATGTTACCCTATGGGAAAAGTTTAAAAACATGCACAGTATGCACAGTCTTGGACCTGCCATCATTGTCGAGTCAACCTTCATTCAATCAAAATCATCACAATAATTGAGTGCACATTGTATTATTTTGATTAAAACACATAACAACCTGAGATAACTATACTTGGTACAGCAATATTAATTAATTATGCGTCAGGGCATTGTCGAATTTCACAGAGACATGTAATTATATGTCTTTGATGTATATGAAAGTCCATGTCCTATAAAAAAACTTTCTCTTGTATATCTTATAGTTAATCAGAGCCCAACAATGTCGGAATCGGTTCACAACAAGCGATTTTTTTTTTATTCAGAAAGTTATACGTATTTGTAACACTATCTGACATATACTCATGACAGGGCCGAAACGTCCAAGTCCGAAAATACACATGGCCGAAGTGTTTTAGGACCGAAACGTCTCGAAATAAAAAAATTAGGGTCGGTCGGTCGGAAAGTTTTTTTAAAATTTTAATTTTTTTTTTTAATTTTTGAAATCAGCAATAATCCTGATTTGTTTTGTGTTTTCTCCTGTCCGGTATCAATTTAGTCTTTACCCAAACTGGAAATCATGTAATCTGGGTCATTTCGTTGTCATTGACTTTAAAAACTTGTTTCTACCTTAAATTTACCTCGTGCGGAAGGGTTTTTGCATCAAAACTTTTGCAGTTCTTGTACATCGGGACAAAAATGGATATTTGACAAAATTTTGATGATAAGAAAAGGTAGGGCTGGAGGCAAAAAGTTAGGGTCGGTCGGGTGACCGTAAACCCAATTTTTAGCTCACCTGACCTAAAAGGTCATGTGAGCTATTGCAATCACTTGGCGTCCGTCGTCCGTCGTTAAAGATCAACTCCTCTGAAACCACTGGGCCAATTTGCAACCAAATTTTGTCACAATAGTCCTTGGGTGGTGTAAATGAAAAATTGTGTCCGACATGTCAGTGCTTAATCAAAGATGGCCGCCAGTGGGACCCATTGATTAACATTGGACCCTATGGGAAATTTTAATATTTCAATTTTCTAGTCGGATTTTGATGTAGTTTTTTTCATTGGATTCCTTATGAAAAATAAACATGGTGCACAACTATCAGATTTTGGATAACTCTTTCCCTTTCGGAGCTATAAGGGGTCAAACAGGCCAAAATCGCACTTTTACAAAGTACCTCAATTTTTTATTTTTCATCAGATTTTGATGGGGTTTCTTTCTTTGGATTCCTCTTGACATAAGCTATCGGTAGTATGTGAACGGATTTTGCGTAGCTCTTACCATTTCCAAGCTATAAGGCGCCTTAGGGGGACCAAAATCGCACTTTAACAAAGTACCTCAATTTTCAGCTGAAAATTGTTACCTCAATTTTCAGCTGAAAATTGTATCTGACATGTCAGTGCGTAATCCAAGATAGCCGGCAATGGGGTCCATTGATTAACATTAGACCCTATGGCAAAAGCATTCAACAATCAACTCCTCTGAAACAAATTAGCCAATTGCAACCAAACTTTGTCATAATAGTTCTTGGGTGGTGTTAAGTAAAAAATCTGTCTGACACGTCCCTGCATAATCCAAGATAACCGCCAGCAGTCCCATTGATTAACTTTAGACCTCATAGGAAATGTATTTAAAAATCAATGTTATTGCATGGATGTACCACTGCTATATACAGGTGAGCTATACAGGCTCCTGGGAGCCTCTAGTTTTTTTTGGCCCTATCTCAAAGAGATAAGGCTGATGTAGGCTCTAAAAATGGATAATGAAGTTTGACCAATCAATTTATTATTTGTTATATGTAATGACATGTACCTTACACACATATATTGTATATATACACATACATGTATATTCTTTCTCATTTTATAAAGTAATGAACAAAAATTAATTCAAACAATAATCATACACAGAAACGCTCAAGGAATACAAGTTTACGTTTGTTAAGAAAATGCGGACATCAGGACTTTTTCCCATATCTGACAATCCTGACAGATGAACAGTATATCAGTTGTGTCCAGTGTTAGAAAAGTCGTAATTTTCCCCATTTATTGATTGGAATTAAAATACATAATATGAAAAAGAAAGGAAATGGGGTTAATGTCAAGGAGACAACATCCCATATCCAGGTTAAAACGACCCAAAACAAAGCATCTAGGGGTCACCGTACGGTCTTCAACACAGTGAGAAACCTCACACCATATAGCAAGCCCTAAATGGCCCCAAAAGTGTAAAAAAGTGGATAAATCAATGGAAACAAAGCTTAATTATACTGTTTTGGCTACATTTCTGGCATACAATAAAGATCGCCGTCGTCATCGTTGGCTGAAAATTCACGTTATCATAGGTTATTTTTACACCAACTTTTGTTCTTATTTTAAAGTACCTATGATAGCAAAAATATTCACTGCCACTGTGAAGTGAAAAGTAAACAAACAGGCGATGTTTATAAAAAATAGCAGACGAATTGTCAAATCTTTGGTTTATTTACTTTATATTTTATGAAGTATGGTATCAGTAAAAATAAGAATGTCTGCCATTTAAGGGGAATAAAAAAGTAAAAAAGGCTGTTTTGTAAATAATGGAAGTAAAGAAATTTTGACAGAACCAATAAATTTTCTTAAAGAGATGACTAGGGGTTTTACGAATTTATTAATAGAATGATTAGCGAGTGATTTTGTAGTTGAGAAGGGATAAAATAAATACATGTACTGCGATACCGTAGAACCCGTGATATCATAGGAAGGGAGTATAAATGATTTTCTAAAATTTTGCCTACGGATATCAAAATCCTTCTATGGAATAAAAAATGACAAGGCTTTAACTGGAGGACCTATGAAATAATCCTAATTAAACCCTCATGAATTACCGAATTTGATAACCGTAGTAAAACTTTCTTATTTAATAAAAATTTATATACATGTTGTTTACACTGTACAGGTTACAAAACATTAAAAAGATATTTGAAAATATCAAATTAAAATTTTGGCTAATTTTTTGTTGAAATTATAGGCAGAGTTACCAAATTCAATAATGTTATTGAATTCTGATTTTCCAGAACTGGAAGATGTAATGACTAATGTACCTGTTTCAAACATACTGAAGGAACAAAGGAGTGAAATTTACAAAAATCAAAGTCCAAAGACAGGGCAAAAACGAGAACACAGAAACAATGACCTTAGACACAAAAACAATGACGTTAGACAGATGCAAAGCACAGAAATAGAAATTACAACATTCAAAACAAAGACACTCACCGTGTGAACTCAAGTGAAACTGAGAGTGACATCAGGTGCTCAGGAAGGATAAGCATGTGCTGCTTTGTTAACAGCAACCATCAAACTGTGAGTGATTCAATCCGGGAAAATGTCAAAGTCGGTAGTCAAATCCGGGAACACGTGAATCTAGCTGAAAATGTCCACTTTCATTTGGGATACTGACACATCATATCTTTCAATGATGCTATGGTGCGGCCATAGAATTTCTTGAGGGATGAAATTAACATTGGTTGAACAAATCCCTGACTAAGCAGCTTTTGGGACAGTGTTTTTGCTCTGTTAAAAAAATCACTGTACAAACTACACACTAGACAGTAACGAATCAACTGTGAAATGTACATTCCATAGGCTGAAGAGGTAGGTATATTGCTGCTGAGAAAGGGAAAGTTCACAATTGGGAAATTAAAATCATCATGCTTGTCATATAGCTTAGATTTCAAAAGTCCATCTTCATCAATATACAATAAAAGATCTAGGTACGAAGCTGAAGTAGGTATTTCAATTGTTTCTTTAATTTCAAGCTCATTTGGATAGATCTGATGTAAATACTCCTTAAATTTAGGATTATTAAGAGAAAATACATTGTCTATGTAGTGGAAGCTGAAATTAAAGGACTGGGCTAATTGAGTAAATGTTCTTGTTTTCTTTGAATAAGCCCTTGTAAAGCTTGGCCTCGTACGAGTAAAGGAAAAGGTCAGCTAAAAGCGGCGCACAGTTTCAAGTCAACCCATTTTCAAGCATGGTTACAAGTACTTGAAAAAATCATATTCTGTATATTTATCACTCTATCCTTCTGAACATAATGTAACCAAGTGCTTGTACATATAGTAAAAAGAGACTCAAATAAGGTACTGTTTTTTTTCTTAAAGACATATCCTACTATTTAAACTCCCAATAATATCTTTTTGATATTCCATCTGTACTTACTTTATGATAAAACCTTTACATAAATCTAAAAAAAATAGGGGGTCACCGACCTAACGTCATCTTAATTTACCTGTTTTGAAGGTATCAATTATATACTATTTGGCCTATATTTTCACTAAATTTCTAGCTTCTAATGAACAAAAATTGTTTTCAATGTTTCATGGTGTATAGAAATCAATATACTATTATAAAAGGAAACAATATGCAAATTGTGGGCTAATCAGCATAGTTTTTAATTTCCCGCGATTTTTGTTGGGCACTCATAATACGACAAAATCGGTGATCGCAAAAAATTGACCAATGATAATTTGATAATATTTTCACAGAAGATAGAGACTAACCTCCTCAACGGATTAAGTAAATAAAAAGATAGGGTCACCGAATCAGGGAAAAAGATATTTGCAAAAAACATGTCAGGAATGAAAATGGCGGGAATAATATGGCAGGTTTTTCTTCATACCGATAGCAATACCTATTTTATGGACTTGAATCGCAGAAGACGATCACAATAAATACCATATTTTTGCATGAATATGTAATAACATAAAGAGTGAGTGTCGTTTTCTTTTATTGATATGTAATCATAAATATACATTTACAGGACACAAAAATAGGATAAAACTCGTAAGGGGGAATTTAAGACTAATAGCAATATTTAACGAATATAAACACGTTAGAAGTCATTCGTCGTTTTTCGAAATGAATTTTATTTTATTTTCTTTGATTTTATCAATTTCTGTAGGCGGGATTAATGAGGAAATAATAAAAGGGTGTAATAACTAAAAAGACACGTACATAATCCAGTTAACTTTAACTGTATTCAGACTTTGTACATAAGTTTGAATTCTAATTAAAATGTTTTCTTTGAAATTGTAAATTTAATTAAATATAATATCAGAATCCGTGGAAACCTATTTAATGAAGTGGTTCACGCAGTATTTAATTGGAATGTGGCCTTTTTTATTCTGTGTGTGTTAGAACTGACCCTTACCATGCTAACGTCGGTCTGTGTTACGGAAAGAAATTCGCGGGAATTTTGCGACGTCATAAATGAATTACAAAACATTAAAGCTCAAGTTCGCGGAAATTTTCTGACGTCATAAAAGATTTACGAAACAGTGACGTTCAAAAGCAATATGCGCAGAAACAATAGTAGTATTTGTCTTTAAACTGTTAAATATTTTTTGAAGTGCATCTAAAATGTACAATTACTAGTTGTGTCGCCTGCTGTAAACTGAGTCTACACATAGGGATTACTATCCGTCGTCTTACATCGTCGTCGTCGTCCTGCGTCGTCTGTCAGTTTTTGAATCCGCAACTCCTTCAAAACTACTTGTCCGATTCCAACCAAACTTTCAGAATATGTTGTTCACTTGGTGTAGTTGTGCACCTGATACTCAGAATTTTTATTTCACAGATTTTAGAGGTTCAATGAGCCAAAATTGCTCATTTGTGAGTCTATCGGTTTTGAATCCGCAACTCCTTCAAAATTGCTAGTCCAATTCCAACCAAACTTTCAGGATATGTTGTTCACCTGGTACTTAGAATTTTGACTTTCCGAATTTATAGGCTCATGGAGCCCAAATTGCTCATTTGTGAGTCTGTCAGTTTTTGAATCCCCAACTTCTTTAAAGCTGCTTGTGCAATTCCAACCGAACTTTCAGGATATTTTTTCACCTGGTGTAGATGTGCACCTGATACAAAAAATTTTCATTTTAAATATTTTAGAGGTTCACAGAGCAAAAGTTGCTCATTTGTTATTCTGGTTAGTTAATCCTCAACTCCATCATAGCTTTAAGTCAGATTCCAACCAAACTTGCAGGATATGTTGTTCACCTGATGTTGTTGTGCATCTGCTATGTAATTTTTTTATTTAAAAGATTTTTGAGGTTCACTGAGCCAAAATAGCTCATTTCTTAATTTAGTTTGCTAATGTGGTATTCTTTCAAAACTATAAGTCATATTCCAACCAACCTTTCAGAATTTGTTGTTCACTTGATTTAATTGTGCACCTGATACTTACAATTTTGATTTTACAGATTTTAGAGGTTCACTTGGCCAAAAATGGCTCTTTTGTAGTGCAGGCAACACAAGTGTTCCATGGAACACCCATCAATTTTATTATGTTGCTATGTAATGTTTTAAATGTTACACAGCAACATCTGAAGTAAAAGTAACAATAAGATTGTGATTACATCAGACAAGAGCTGATCATCATTTCTTAATCCTGAGCCTAACACTACTCAACTTAGCCAGATATCACATAGAGCAAAATCAACACTGTAGAGATACATATAGTATATTAAGGCACCATTACCGTCATTTGTGACCTTAGGATCAGAATATTTCCTTGGAAATTTTAGATAGGGCAACAAAAAATTTGAGTTTCCTATTATAGGAAATTTGAAAAAAAGGTTGTTTGACAGAAATTTTGTTGTTTTTTGCTTTTGAATTTTTTTGTTCATTAAAACACATTTTGCAAATTTGTAATATCATCATTTATCGGCAATATGCACATTTTTCTCTGCGTTCTTACTGATATTGTCAGTATTCCGGTACTGACCTGATACAAGAAAATGTTAGGCAATGATGTCATGGATATGACATCATGATTCTTATGACATTGCCGATAAAAACAATAATGATAGTTTTGAAGGTCTCGATCAGACTCGCCGAGATACATTGATATTTTCTGTCTCGACCTTCAAACTACCATTATTCTATATGTAATGAAAACGTTGATTACTTATATTCAAGTGAAATTGAACAAGAAATAGACATAATTACAGAAATAACACAGAATACTGAGATCCCAGTGCCAACCAGAGGAGAGATCTATAAAGCTATCCAAGAACTTAAGCTATGAAAAGCTCCAGATATCTGTAAACTAACAGCAGGAAACTACATCTATGCACATGATTTTCTACTAGACTTCATCACAAGAAAAATGGAAGCTATATTCAACAAAGGCCATATTCCAAATAGTCTAGAAGTAGGCCTATTGTCATCAATATTCAAAAACAAAGGAACTACGACTAATGTTAAAAAATACAATTACTTTAAATCAGTTCAGAGTTGATGATATTTATTTTAACCTTTGAAACATGAAATCTGGATGTATATACAGTAGAACTTCGATGGCTCGAACTGCAATAACTCGAACACCATGGATGCCTCCAACCTTTTTTGTGGTCCTTTGGTTCGAATTTTAACATAATTCGACCTCGATATCTCGAACACCCCTTTAACTCGAACTATTTTCATCGGTCCCTTGGGTGTTCGAGCCATCGAAGTTCGACTGTATTTGATATCATTATTTTGTATTTTCACTAAAGTTCTTGAACTTGGAAAAGGGATGTTACTGTGAATATCTGCACATATTGTACATGTAGTTGAAGTGTTGTTTTAATGCTTGTGCATCTACAGTTGTTAGTTTAAAAGTGTATATACTTAGACATTTTATTAATTATCCTCACAAGTGGACATTCCACGATCTCCAATATTGAAGGTGAAGATAACAGATAACCATGGTAACAGATTGCATTTTATGCCTGTGATTGTTCAATTTCCAGTATTTAGTCATACTGTTTAACAGGAAGTGTAATCTTGACCTGTTCAAAATGGTGTAAAACTAAGTTTCACTCCAGGAGCTGGAAACACACATTTTCTTTCTATGCTGAGCTGAACAAAATACTGAAAAACTAGCATAGTTAATGAGGGATTTTGAGGCTAGCAATTTAAAAAAGGCCATATTCTATGAAGCTCCAAAGGGATGAATGACTTTCATACCTATATTGACAAATCCTATATCTTTTCCAGATATCTGTCTATCCCTTTGTCAACAGCTTTCTTGGCTTTTATCAGTTGGAATTATTGAATATTAGTATGAATTTTGGCAGTGATCAGTTGTGTTAAGAAAGTGGTTTCCAGGTTTTAAAATCATGGAATGACTACATGTGTACTTACAATTTGCAAAAAACTGTTTTGGTTTTTATTATTACTGTAGCTGGAATAATTGTTTAGTCACACAGACAGACAGAACCTTTATATTAATTTTCAAATGAACATTAATAGCAGTTCACATTCTTCAGTATTTTCAGCCAGAAATATTACAGTTCATGAATAAAAAAATTTGTATAATGCTTAGAAAAGGGTTTGATTCTGGAATCCTTTTTTAGCTCACCTGGCTAATGCCAGGGTGAGCATTTGCCATCACTTTGCATCCGTCCGGCGTAAACTTTTCATTCAAACATCTTCTCCTTTGAACCTATTGGGCCAATTGAAACCAAACTTGGCCATAATATTCCTGGGTGGTCCCTTACAAAAAAAGGTGTTTTTTAAATCTGCACAATTTCCAAGATGGCCACCAGCGGGGAACATAGTTTAAAATTGGACCCTATGGGAAAACATCTTCTCTGAAACTACTTGGCCACAATAGTCTTTGGATGGTCCCTTACAAAAAAGGTGTTTTTCAGGATTGCGCTAAATTCAACGTGACTGCCAGCGGGGGACATAGTTTTAACATTGGACCCTATGGGAAAACATATTCAAAGATCTTCTCCTGAAACTACTGGGCCAATTGAAACCAAAGTTGGCCACAATAATCTTTGGGTGGTCCCTTACGAAAAAGTTGTTTTTTAAGTCTGCGCAATTTCTAAGATGACCGCCAACAGGGAACATTAGTCCTTGGGTGGTCCCTTACAAAAAAGGTGTTTTTTTAGGTACATGCGATTTCCAAGATGGTCGCCAGCGGGAAACATAGTTTTAACATTGGACCCTATGGGAAAACACTTCCAAAGATCTTCTTCTCTGAAACTACTGAGCCCATTGGAACCAAACTTGGCCACAATAATCTTTGGGTGGTCCCTTACAAAAAAAGAGTTTTTTAAGTCTGCTCAATTTCCGAGATGACCGCCAGCAGGGAACATAGTTTTAACATTGGACCCAATGGGAAAACACATTCAAAGATCATCTTCTCTGAAACTACTGGGCCAATTGGAACCAAACTTGGCAACAATAGTCCTTAGGTGGTCCTTTGCAAAAAAGGTGTTTTTCAGGTCAGCGTGATATTCAAGATGGCCACCAGTGGGAAACATAGTTTTAACATTTGACCCTATGTAAAAACACTTTCAAAGATCTTCTCTGAAACTACTGAGCCAATTGGAACCAAACTTGGCCACAATAGTCCTTAGGTGGTCCCTTGCAAAAAAGGTGTTTTTCAGGATCTCACTATATCCAACATGGCTGACATTGGGGAACATAGTTTTAACAGTGGACCCAATAGGAAAACAAATTCAAAGATCTTCTTGTCTGAATGTACTGAGCCAATTGGAACAAAACTTGGCCGCAATAGTCATTGAGTGGTCCTGTGCATAAAGGTGTTTTTCAGGTCAACGCGATATCCAACATGGCGACCAGCGTGGAACTTAGTTTTTACATTGGACCCTATGGGAAACACATTCAAAGATCTTCTCCTCTGAAACTACTTAGCCAATGGAATCAAACTTGGTCAAAATAGTCTTTATGTGGACCCCTGAAAAGAAAGCTTTTTTTTTTGGCTCACGCTTTATCCAACATTGCTGCCAGCAGGGAACATTGTTTAACATTGGACCCATGGGAAACACTAACAGAGGTCTTCTCCCCTTTAACTAATTAGGGATATTGGATTTATAGTTAAACTACATAAATGTATATATATATGGGCTCTTTAACATAAAATGTCTATGTTAATCCAGGGCCAGGTGAGCCATACATGCTCTTGAGAGCCTCTTGGTTATTATGTACACTAATGGTGTAAATTTAAGGCTACCTCATGAACATGTATATAGAATTGTGTGTTAAACAGTGATAAAAATACCCAGGGGTCCAGTAGCCAATGACCCTACAATTTTGCCTTAGCTACTAAATTTATGAAAGGTTAGCCCAGCTGGCTGCCAGAATTTCTGTCATTTGCTATTGCACATAATTCCTGGCTAGTACAATATATGGCTGGGCTACTAATTGCTATTTGTAAATGGCCCTGCTGACCACTATAGACTTTATGACTTAGACAGGAAGCTACATCCCCGTAAAACATTAACCCTAGATATGTTTATTTTGTAGCTGCCTTGTTGACAGCAGAATTTGCAGCCAAAGCTGGGAAAGGTGTGTCTGTAGAATTAGGAAACAATACTGCATTAGTTGTGGATAAGCAAGTATATTTCAGATATAATTTACAGTGTCTGTTAAACATTTTTATAACCTTGCAAACAAAGTTTGGGGGTATATTGGAATAACCCTATCTGTCCGTCTGTCTGTCTGTCTTCCATGTTCCTTGTCTGCAAATGTCCTACTCTAAACAGCTGCTTGGATTTTGATGAAATGTTGTAGTATACCACCTGAAGATGTGCATGAAGTAATATAGTTGCTGCTCAAAAATTTAAAAGGGAGATATTTCGTCTTTGAATATTTTTTTGAAAAAAGGGGATGAATCTTATCAGCAGCTTATATTTTGAACAAATGATACACAGTTCTAGTTTACCACCTGAAGATGCCCATCAGGTAATGTGGTTGCTGCTTGAAAAATTTTAAATGGGAGGTAATATGTCTGAATATTTTTGGAAAAAGGGGCAAGCTCATGATCACATTCTCTTAAACAGCTGCTTAGATTTGAAGAAATGTTACACAGTTGTAGTATACCACTTGAAGATGTGCACAAGGTAATATGGTTGCTGCTCAAGGTTTTGAAATGGAGATAATTCAACTTAAAAGTATATTTATGGAAAAAGGGGGAGGAACCTTGTCAGTGCATGTCCTCTTAAACGGCTGCTTGGATTTTAATGAAATGTTACACAGTTTTAGTACATCACCTGAATATGTGTATGAAGTAATATGGTTGCTGGCTGAAATTTTAAAGGGGAGATAATTCAACTTTGAATATTTTCTGGAAAAAAGGGGATGTATATCATTGTATGCTTACTTGTATTGTGTCCATACTTGTAGTATGGCCCCACCTGTACTGTGCCCATATACACTTAAATTTGCACTTTCCATATTGATTCAGGGTTCAATGAGGGGGGAGTATAACTGGCTGCTATTCAGCAACAGGTCTTGTTTTATACTGGGCTGGCCATTAATGTCATGCTATTTTGTCACAAGTTTTGCGAGGGGAGTAAAAATGATATAAATGGCAAGCCCATTGCGAAACAATTACGGTACAATTTTTTTCATTGATGAGACCTTTGATTACCCTTAAATGCTTCCATATTTGGCTGTTCCAATAATTAAATGTGCCCATTGCATAGGACACAAAACTGTTAACATAAGGTGAGAATCAAAAAGTTGTGTTCATTAGAAACTTCTTTGGACGTGATGCCATACTTGTAAAATCATCACTCTGGAGTATTTTGGAAATTTGAATGTTGACGTATTTGTTGTAGTTCTTTCCATTTGTGAGCTGTAAATGGCCAGAAGCTTGTTTTTACAAAGTACCAAAAGATTTTATTTTCAGATTTGTTTTAAAGAGGTTTGTTTCTTTGGATTCTTCTTGAATGAAGTAAGCTAAATTTATTTTCCATAGGATAGGATAGGAATAAAGCAGGTTCACTTTGCCTTGTCCATAGTCTTTTTCTGTAAACACTTGTTTATAAATGTACCTGTTGAATTTGCCGCAGATTTATCAAGCTGCACTTTGTGTAACCATTTATTGAATGACTTGTTATGATATCATTAGTGCACAAAATTTGTTGACCTATTATTGAGAAACATTATTTGAAATTGGAAGGTTGCTTATAATATTATTTTTTATTCATTTCAGAAACACAACATTTACCAATAATTCTTCCATCTGCCGTTATATAGCAAGAAGTTTTCCTGAACTGAATCTCTATGGAAATACAGCTGTAGAAAAAACAGAGGTAAGAAGTTTTTCTGAACTGAATCTCTATGGAAATACTGCTGTAGAAAAAACAGAGGCAAGAAGTTTTCCTGAACTGAATCTACAGAAATACAGCTGTAGAAAAAAATGAGGTAGGAAGTTTTCCTGAACTGAATCTCTATGGAAATATGGCTGTAGGAAAAACAAAGGTAAGAAGTTTTCCTGTACTATACAACTGTAGGAAAAACAGAGGTAAGAAGTTTTCCTGTACTGAATCTCTGCAGAAATACAACTGTATAAAAAACAAAGGTAAGAAGTTTTCCTGAACTGAATTTCTATGGAAATACAGCAGTAGAAAAAACAGAGGTAAGAAGTTTTCCTGAACTGAATCTTATAGAAGTACAGCAGTAGAAAAAAAGAGGTAAGAAGTTTTCCTGAACTGAATCTCTATGGAAATATGGCTGTAGAAAAAACACAGAAGTAAGAAGTTTTCCTGAACTGAATCTCTATGGAAATATGGCTGTAGAAAAAACACAGAGGTAAGAAGTTTTCCTGAACTGAATCTCTATGGAAATACAGCTGTAGAAAAAACAGAGGTAAGAAGTTTTTATATGACTGCAAAAAATTTTTGGTCGTATAATGGTATGGCGCTGTTGTTGTCATTTGTAGACACCTTTGTTTTTGGTCAATAACTTAAGTTTAAGTTGATCAATCCTTATGAAATTTTGACACATTGTTTCTTGGCTTAAATTGAAGGATGGGTATAGTTTTTGATATTTTGCCCCTCCTGTTTTTTAAAAAAGGGGCCAAAAAGGGTAAAATTGGGTGTTTCACATTTTTGGTTATAGAATATTAATTATATATCAGATTTTTATGGGGTTTCTTTCAGTGTGTTCTTGAGGAAATTTCCTATCTGCAGTAGGGCAACGGATTTGAGGTGGCATGTACCGTTCATAAGATCAATTGTGCCCAAAACGGGCGAATTTTAAAAATTTTATTTTTTAGCTCGCCAGGGACAAATGTCCAGAGAGCTATTGTCATACCCCCGGTGTCGGTGTTGGCATTGTCAGCAAAAACTTTAACCTTGCTTGTGGAATGGAGACCTTAAGACATGGAATGTTGATATTTAGAATGTGGCTTCCTTGTGATGAGAGCTTTCTTGTGGTACCATATTTGTAGACATTTTGACCTTGACCTTGCTCCTAGGGCAATTTATAAAAAACTTTAACCTTGCCTTTAGAAGGCAGGCTTTTAGTGGTAGGGTGTTTATATTTGGTATGTTACTTCCTTATGATAAGAGCTTTCTAGTGTTGCCATATTTGTAGACATTTTGACCTTGACCTTTCCCTGAGGGCAATTTTTGAAAAACTTTAACCTTGCCTCTAGAAGGTAGGCTTTTAGTGGAAGGGTGTTCATATTTGGTTTGTAACTTCCTTATGATGAGAGCTTTCTAATGGTAACATATTTGTAGACATTTTGACCTTGACCTTGCCCTGTTAAAAAAAAAGGCAATTTTTCAAAAACTTAAACATTGCTTCTAGAATCAAGTTGTTTAGTGGTAGAGTGTTTATATTTGGAATGTGACTTTCTTTTGATGATAGCTTTCTGATGGTACCTTTCAAATTTATTGTGCATTGAGGTCACTCTAATCCCCAGCGAGCTATGTTGTCTTCTGACAACTCTTGTTTATTTTTAGTCCCATTTTGATGCAG
>MJUU01017108.1:65352-76600 GCA_002080025.1 Modiolus philippinarum | reverse complement strand
TGATGAAGGCACTTTGTATTTGTTGTTTGGTATGACACAGAAACCTTTGATGAAGGCACTTTATATTTGTTGTTTGGTATGACACAAGGTTTGCCTTTTTAAGTAAGCATGATATTTGATTAGATGAAAAAAAATGACAAAAATAAAGAAGGAGATTGAGCATCATGCTAAAAATCTTACTTGGACAGGGTGAAATCGGCTTATTTAAGAGTATTGAAAAAATATTTTCTTGTTCATGAAACAGGAAAATGATTAAATATTGGCCCAAAATTGATAAACAGACCCTGTATTTAAACTCAATATGACAAACCATTCACACTGAAAAGATGCTAATAATATTATGTAGATCTTTGTCAGAAATACCTTATTATTGGCTTTGATGAAGTAAATTATTGCTTCAGATATCTGAAAATAGGCCATGCTAAAGGTAATTAGTGTTTCAGATATAGACAAAGGTCATGCTTTAGTAATTAATTGTTTCAGATACATTTTCAAAGGCTATGCTAAAGTAAATAATTTGTTTCAGGTATTTAGACATAGGCCATGCTAAAGCAGCTTTACTAAATTTTTACTATCGAGAGATGTTTCATGGTAAATACATATTGAGATTTGATGATACTAACCCAGAGAGATATTCTGCAGAATTTGGGAAGGTAAAAAGTCTCATTAAAGTTTGTGTTTTGACATGTAGTCGTTATTTTACCAATTTAAGAGGCTTTTCCATCGAACATCTCTTGATAGTAAAATGAAGTTGGCTGCTGGATCGTCAGTAATTACATGTATATAAAGGCTTCCTGTATACCTAGTCAAACCATTGATATTTGCACTTTTCAAAAATTTAGTTCTTTGTTCTATTGAAAATGAAATTTGAGATTTTCAGTTTTCAATTTGACTGCGGATAGAAAAAAAAAATTTGAAATATTCTATTTCAACAATTTTAACTTTTCTTCATTCAATATTTGCAAGGTTATTTGTATTTGGAAATCATAATTTTCTATCTTTTTTGTCCTGTTACAAATTCATAATATTAATATCTATATTTCACACATAGTTAATGATCTACCATTATCAATCTAGTTGTATATTTCAGATATTTACATATTGGCCATGCTAAGGCAGCCTTACTAAACTATTACTATCGAGAGATGTTCAAAGGAACGTTAATTATGCGGTTTGATGATACAAATCCAGCAAAAGAATCATCAGAGTTTGAGCAGGTAGTAAAGCATGGGTATATTTATTAGTAGAACTAAACAACGGCAGTAGAATACCGAAGGAACAAAGCACAAGATTACACAAATCAAAGTCCAGAGACAAAGTAAAAGCAAGAACACCAGAAGACGGTAGACCAAAGACACCACATGCCCACAAAACACACGAACATTACATATACAACACAAAAAACTAAGCACTAACAGTGTGAACTCTCAATAAACAAGAGTGACATCAGGTGCTCTGGAAGGGTAAGCATGTCCTGCTCTGTATACAGCACCCGAAGCACCTAAGTCATGGTGTGACATTGTATTTGTATATATTCTAAGTTTCAAGAATTTAATGAGATTCTAATTCGACATGCATAAACACTATGTATCCAATATACCTATGACCTTTGTCACAGCTTAAAGCAGGCCAGAATATGTATGTCAAAGAATGACATTACCAAAAAGTTCATGCTTTAAAACGACTGTGAAGAGGAGTCGGGTAATGATTTGTGATGTAAATGCATGAGATTTATCAATAAAGTTAAAGAAAAAAAATACAGGAAAATAACAAAAAATTTGCCCCCAAAATGTGTTGATTCTAATGCATTTTGTGTGAGGGTTTGCAGGCCTGTGGTAGTAGTTTTCAAAATGTTTCGAGATTTTCCCGTTGTTTTCAAAATATTTGGTGTAAGAGGTGATAGATAACCGTAGGTAATCGCTATCTACTTCTATTTTTTTTTAAATGTTTACTGCTATCTGTATAAGGAACTAAACTATCATATTCTATTTCAGGTTATTTTAGAGGATGTTGCCATGTTGGGTATTAAGTATGATAAATTCAGTCATACCTCAGACCACTTCGATACAATGATAGATTTGTGTACCAAGATGATAAAAGATGGGAAAGCTTATGTAGACAACACAGATCCAGAAACCATGAAGAAAGAGAGAGAGGAGAGACAGGAATCTGTTAATAGAAATAATGGTAGGAAGTGTTGATGAAAAAGTAACATCCCGTGTTTCACATGCATGTTATACTTAAGAGGCAGTTTATAAAAACTTAATTGAATACAAATCTTCTTTCTTGGATTTCCAGTATACAATTACATGTACATGTATAAACAGTAGTACTTTCAAGTGGTAACAAAGTTGGAAGCTTTTGTATACATGAAAAGTCAAACTAAGAAGATGTATTTTAAAAAAAACATGACAATATAAAGTAAAAAATATATACTTTCCATCCTCAGATGTCACTAGATAGTTTATAGTATATGTGTAGTACATGTGTATGTTTTCCGATGGTAATTATGGTGAATTCTAAATGTCACAATATTGAACTAACAGACACAATATGTTTAATGCATTTTATGTACATTTGTCAAATTATGTCTGTCTAAGCATTTGAATATCTAAGTCAGAATTATATTGTATGTTTGTCTCTATTACTCGATGTCAGTGTGTTAATAGTTGGCCATTCCAGAATTACAGCATTATGGGTAGAGCATACACAAATGTGAGTTTATTATTCAAGAAGCTAAATATAGTTTCTCCTTCAGGTAGGAGTGAGTTAAAAACATTGATTCCTTCAAGATAGTAAAATTTAAATTTTCAACATGCGAGCTTTAGCGAGCATGTTAAAATGAAAAAAAAAATACTATTGAGAGGGAAGGAACATTTTAACTCGCGACCAAGCTGAATGAGAAATTTTCCCCCATGAAAAAATGAGAAATTTTTTCTCCCATGAAATGTGTAAAAAACGAAAATCTGAAATGGCAGGAAATCTCTCACGGAAATTTAATTAATGCCCGTTGGTTAAGAAGTCGTGTGCACATTTAACCAACTGCTGAGAATGGGAGAAATAATGTTATGTCATTGGTTTAAAACTAATTGTTGGTTCACCAAAAAGTTTCTGAAACTGCAAATATAAAGTTTAATGGCTTATTGAATTCTGATAGTGTGTCTATACATGTACATTGCAATAGCTTGTTATAAACAAGGTAGTAAAAAATGTATTTAAAGTTGAAACATTGTCCCCAATTGGGAAATATTTTCAATTTTCATTTAATTTAATCTATGTAAAATGGACATTTGATAGTAAATTTGACAATGTGTTTTTATAAATAATTTGATACTAATTGATATATGCTACTGCTAGGTGTGGAGAAAAATTTGAAGATGTGGGAGGAGATGAAGAAAGGAAGTCCAGCAGGTTTGAAATGCTGTGTCAGGGCCAAGTTAGATATGAAGTCAGACAATGGATGTATGAGGGACCCAACTATGTATAGGTGTAAAAATGAGACCCATGTAAAAACAGGAAATAAATATAAGTAAGACAACTAATTTTCAATTAAAAACATTGTTGTCCTTACTGAGAAAATCATTAGTGTAATATCATAAAAAACTTATATAGAAAAAATACTAACAAGTGACTAGATCTCAACAAGGACCAGTTTTCACCACTGCATTATTTCTTTTCATTATTTGCATTAGTCAAGTGATTGAATCTTATTTCTCAATGTAAAAGAATAAGTGCATTAAATTTACCTCTGTATCCCTCATACAATGTGATGCCAAAGTAGGGATGACTGGAATTGATCCATAGCAAGATCTGATTGCTTGCCAGTATAAATTAACTATGCCAGAAAGGGATTACAATGTTCCAGCATTATAAAAGCAGATTGTAAATTATATACACATTGAATGATCTTTAGCCATCATATCAGAAAGATAGTTCATTTGGAGTAAAACACCATTCATCTGTTGATTGCAATTGTTATTGATGTATTTTCTATCAACAATTATATTAAAAAGTCTTGTTAAATCTTCTTCAAAATATTTTCATCATGATACATTCATTGTAACCTTTATTTGCAGAACTATTTTTCAGTGTGTACTAAGATAGATTTTCTCTTTCCAGGGCATATCCAACATATGACTTTGCATGTCCTATTGTAGACAGTGTAGAAGGAGTAACACACGCTCTGAGAACTACCGAGTACCATGATAGAGATGAGCAATATTATTGGTTCCTGGAGGCTTTGAGTATGATCATTTCTGTTATTTAATTTGTCATATGCTGATGTTTTGAATTTGTCCAGAAATATATATTAGGACTAATCAAAATCTTATCACAGTCACTAAAGCATATGTCCTCAATTGACTATGGAAAATATTTCTACGACTTTAAATTGAGATTTTTCTCTTTGAACATGCCAACATAAAAAAAAACAAATGTAAATTGGTAAAAAATTATCATTGTCATTGTTCAGTTGTAGCATTTCAGACAAAGGTATGCCTTTTTCTACTTTCACTTTCAAAATCTGGTACTCTAATATATAATGCCCAACACTCTACCACTTCTGTAACTGGACGTTACTAAGAATCTATGTTACTTTGCTTAATTTCTGTCTTGAAGAATAAAATATTGTTCAGGGAAATTGAATCCCACACTTAATTTGAGTTGTGTACCAAAAATCAGTTTCTCATTATGCCACATAGGCAACTGGTACCCTATAAAAATGTTTCACATTTATTCTTGGAGGTCACATGACTAGAGTTACAGAGCCTGTACATATATTTTATGAGCATGGTTTTAAAAATTTCTTTAAATTTGTTGAATTGTGTAATGCATTTTCTGTCTCCTATTTTGCTATATATGTTTTGTTTATCAAAAGGTAATTGTTACGAATGTATCAAGTAAATTTTATTAAATTCTATTTATCCAGATCTGAGAAAGCCATATATTTATGAGTACAGTAGATTGAACTTGCAGAATACAGTTCTGTCCAAGAGAAAACTGACGTGGTTTGTTAACGAGGGGATAGTAGATGGATGGTTAGTACATGTATATTTTGTATTACATTAGAGGTTGGTACCATGTAAAATAAAGTATGGTGGTGTACCAAGGATTTAGTCCAATACCACAGTATTTACCTTGTTATACAGTGGTTATATTGTGTCAACCAAAGGGGCATATTTCAACAGTGAAAGACCCGTTTTAGATAATGAGAAGGCAAGAGACAAGGAGCAGAAATTTTATAATAATATATTTACATGCACACTTCTTCAATACAAATGGATTCTTGGGTGAATGATAATTTGGAAATATTGATATATTAGATAAGTATGTCACTTCTAAAAAAATGAAAATACCAGTATGAGCATCTTTCACCAAGATGTGTATTGTCAAAAAAATAACCTGTCATTCATGTATTACATATAGTTTAAAGTATAATATCAAGCGATGTATTTATAAGAAAATTTGGAGGGATTAAAAATTCTTCTTTTGAATACACATTTTGCAATACTTGATACAGTTTTACATTGCTGAATTTCAGGAATTTATTGCATGTGTTTAGCAGCAGCTAGACTTTAAATGTAATTACATGTATATTGTTGGTATCATCCATGATTTTGTACTGGAATCATAAAGAAATTTTTTATCATATTTTAGGGATGATCCACGATTTCCAACTGTCAGAGGAGTACTGAGAAGAGGAATGACTGTGGAGGGATTAAAACAATTCATAGTAGCACAAGTAAGATTATTTTTCAATTTTTTTTATCTTTTTATTGTGTCAGATTAAAAGTACATGTGTAACAGAAAAAATTTGAAAATTACTGTGCTTATCCAAAATGCTTTTACCTCTTTCAATTGCTATTGTGCTACCAATCTACCAAATTGGTGACACAACTGGAGTGAAAGAAGTAAAAGATTGCTGAACCAATCTTACAATTTTACAATTCAATTGATGCAATCAAATTGTAAAATTGGTTTAGCAATTTGAAAAGTTCATACTTACCACAGGAATTCTTTACTTTAAGATTGGTGTGTGGTGACAGGTTTATTTACATAGGGCAATTCAGTTTTCAGGAATTGCATAGAAAAAATTGAAAATGCCAAATATTTCGTTTTACAGTCTATTTTCAGTTAACAATTAATTTTTTGTGTTGTTTGGTGTATGCTCATTAAAAAAATATCATTTTATATCATTTCTTGGTAAAAATGGAAAAACTGAAAAAATGAGCAAGGGAGGTCATAAATAAGATATAATTATCTCCCATAATAAAAACAGTAGTTTCACATTTTCTTCCCCAAAACGTTTATCATAATAAAAATTCAGATGAAAAATATGAAAACTTGTCAGATATGGTATTATAAGATTGTTTTTGTGTTCATAACAAAGATAATGAAAAGTGATGAAGACTATTTGCAAAAGTAAAGATAAGAATTACCCTATACCAAGAAAATTTTCATGGTATACAAGGGCAGTTTTCTTTCAGAAATTGACAATAAAGTTTAAGAAGATATCCAGAGGTGAGTATCAACTTTTCAAATTGTTCAACCAATTTTATAGTTTGATAGCAACAGTTGAGTTGTAAAACTGTAAGATTGGTTCAGCAATCCTATTCCTCTTTCATCCCAATTGTGTTACCAATTTAGTAGATTGGTAGCACAATACCTATTGGGAGAGGTAAAAGCATTTTGGATAAGCACAGTAACATTTTTTTACTCTTAAATACAACCTTGTTTGAAACTGTGATATTTTGCATTACTCCATAACAGCACTATTGTCTTTTGTTTACCTGTTGCAGGGTTCATCTAGATCAGTTGTCATGATGGAGTGGGACAAAATTTGGTCTGTAAACAAGAAGGTATGTTCATGATATTTGTGACCACTTATTTCCATGAAGAAAAATTTAGGGTTGATTTTCGGTTAATATTTTTTTGGGCAATAGTCACTTTTTCAATTTATCTTCATAACAAAACATAGCACATTCTCTTCAATCTGATTTTTAGCTCGCCGGGACGAATTTCCGGAGAGCTATTGTCATACCCCCAGCGTTGGTGTCGTCGGCGTCGTCAGCAAAAACTTTAACCTTGCTTGTGAAATGGAGACCTTAAGAGTTGGGATGTAGATATTTAGTGTGTAGCTTCCTTGCAATGAGAGCTTTCTTTTGACACCATATTTGTAGACATTTTGACCTTGACCTTGCCCTTATGGCAATTTTTAAAAAACTTTAACCTTGCCTCTAGAAGGCAGGCTTTCAGTTGTAGGGTGTTCATATTTGGTATGTGACTTCCTTATGATGAGAGCATTCTAGTGGTACCATATTTCTAGACATTTTGACCTTGACCTTTCCCTAAGGACAATTTTTGAAAAACTTTAACCTTGCCTGTAGAAGGTAGGCTTTTAGTGGTAGGGTGTTTGTATTTGGTATGTGACTCCCTTACGATGAGAGCTTTCTAGCGGTACCACATTTTTAGACATTTTGACCTTGACCTTTCCCTGAGGGCACTTTTTGAAAAACTTTAACCTTGCCTTTAGAAGTTAGGCTGTTAGTGGTAGGGTGTTTGTATTTGGTATGTGACTCCCTTATGATGAGAGCTTTCTAGCGGTACCACATTTGTAGACATTTTGACCTTGGCCTTTCCCTGAGGGCACTTTTTGAAAAGCTTTAACCTTGCCTCTAGAAGGTAGGCTGTTAGTGGTAGCGTGTTTATATTTGGTATATAACTTTGTTATGATGAGAGGTTGATAGTGGTACCAAATTTGTAGACATTTTGACCTTGACCTTTCCCTCAGGGCAAATTTTTAAAAACTTTAACCTAGCTTCTAGAATTTAGTCATTCAGTAATAGTGTATTTATATTTGATACATGACATCCTTATGATGAGATGTTTCAGGAGGTACCATATTTGTAGACTTTTTGACCTTGACCTTTCCTTGAGGGCAATTTTTTAAAAACTTTTACCTTGCTTCTAGAATATATTCATTAAGTACTGAGAGTATTCATATATATATTACATGACATCCTTATGATGAGATGTTTCAGGAGGTACCATATTTGTAGACTTTTTGACCCTGACCTTGCCTTGAGTGTATCTCAAGATATGTTCATATGTTCAAGATATGTTCATATTTGGTATATAAATTCTTTATGATGAGAGGTTGCTAGTGGTACCATATTTGTAGACATTTTGACCTTGACCTTTCCATTAGGTTGAATTTTTAAAATCTTTAAACTTGCTTCTAGAATGTAGTCATTTAGTGCTAGAGTATTCATATTTGATACGTGACTTCTTCATGGAGGTACTATACTTTTAGACTTTGACCCTGACCTTGCCCTGAGAGCATTTTTTTTTAAATTTAACTTTGCTTGTCGAAGGAAGTCAGCTTTACCTTGTTTCTCAGAAATTATTTAATCTCTGGTAATTATAAGAGATGAGTACATTTTTAGCTCTCCGGGACGAATGTCCGGAGAGCTGTTGTCATCACCCCGGCATCGGCGTCGGCATCAGCAAAACTTTAACCTGGCTTGTGGAATGGAGACCTGAAGAACTAGGATGTTGATATTTGGTATGTGGCATCCTTGTGATGAGAGCTTTCTTTTGGTACCATACTTGTAGACATTTTGACCTTGACCTTGCCCTAAGGGCAATTTTTAAAAAACTTTAACCTTGCCTCTAGAAGGTAGGCTTTTAGTGGTAGGGTGTTCATATTTTTATGATGAGAGCTTTCTAGTGGTGCCATATTTGTAGACATTTTGACCTTGACCTTGCCCTTAGGGCAATTTTTAAAAAAACTTTAACCTTGCTTCTAGAAGTTAGGCTTTTAGTGGTAGGGTGTTCATATTGAGTATGTAACTTCCTTATGATGAGAGCTTTCTAAAGGTACCATATTTGTAGACATTTTGACCTTGACCTTGCCCTTAGGGCAATTTTTAAAAAACTTTAACCTTGCCTCTAGAAGGTAGGCTTTTAGTGGTAGGGAGTTCATATTGGGTATGTAACTTCCTTATCAGGAGGGCTTTCTAAAGGTACCATATTTGTAGACATTTTGACCTTGACCTTGCCCTTAGGGCAATTTTTTAAAAACTTTAACCTTGCCTCTAGAAGGTAGGCTTTTAGTGGTAGGGAGTTCATATTTGGTATGTAACTTCCTTATGAGGATAGCTTTCTTGTGGTACCATATTTGTAGACATTTTGACCTTGACCTTGCCCTGAGGGCAATTTTTTAAAAACTTTAACTTCACTTCTAGAATTAAGTTGCTTAGTGGTAGGGTGTTCATATTTGGTATGTGACGTTCTTTTGATGAGAGCTTTCAAATGGTACCATATTTGTAGACATTTTGACCTTGCCCTTGCCCTGATTGCAATTTTTGAAAAACTTTTAACTTTGCTTCTAGAATTAAGTTGTTTAGTGATAGGGTGTTTAAATTTGATATGTAACTTTCTTGTGAAGAAAGCTTTTTATTACTTTCGAATTTATTGTGCATTGAAGTTACTGGAATCCCCAGCGAACTATGTTGTCTTCTGACAACTCTTGTTCTATGTTTTCTTATTCTCAAATTTATCTAGAATTAAAATTTGTATGTTTCAATTGTGTGACATATCATATTAAAAGAAGTATTTATTGAGTTAATTTCTAGTATGCCTTTGTTTCTTTACTTTATATAGGTAATAGATCCAATAATACCAAGATACACAGCTCTGTTGAAAGACGAGGTTGTTCCTGTTACCATTAAAGGGGCTGAGGAATGTGTTAAAAAGACTCCAAAACATCCAAAAGTAAGTCATATTGATATAATCTGCCACTATATATTCTGCCACTATATATGATGTATTTATATAGAGATTTCAAAACAGCATTGAGTGAGAAGTATATGTTATCTGGATTTTAACATCTGTATATCTTAAAATATCATCCCATGAGCCAGAATATGAAGCACAGGTGCGAGTGTGCACAGGGAACGAGCCTCAAGCTTCATATTTAGTCAAACAGGATGATATTTTACAATATTCCAGCTTTCAGCCTAGAAAGATTAGGGCAGTTCCAGAAAAGTTGGTCTGGGAGCCTTTGAAGGCATATTCCAGCTTTCAGCCTAGAAAGATTAGGGCAGTTCCAGAAAAGTTGGTCTGGGAGCCTTTGAAGGCACTTCATATAAATTGCTGTGGGTGGTTGTGTTTTCTTAATCCTTTTGCATTGGGGAAGAATTCTATGGGTGGTAGGGGTAAATAAAAAGTGCCTTCAAACCCCCCTTGTCAATTTTTCTGGAACAGCCCTTACCATTTCTTTTGGAGGAAAAAGGTTGAATTTTCCCAATGAAATGAAAGGGATAATTAGGAAGTGGTATCACAGAAGACATTGTCAACTATGTTACTATGTGATCAACATTGCACACATAGTCCATAAAATTTAGCCCTAAAACATGTCAAAGGAAAAAGAAATTAATACAAGATTATGATTATAGAACATATTGTTGTCCAAAAATGGTTCACTTTGCTCTTGTGCTGCTTTATTAACCAACCCTCCCCTAAAAGGCCATGTGAGCTTTTGCCATCACTTTGCGTCTGTCGTCCGTTGTCCGTCAACAGTTTAAAAAATCTTCTCCTCTGAAACTGCTGAGCCAATTGTAACCAAACTTGGCCTGAAGCATCATCAGGGTATGCAGTTAGAAATTATGTTCGATTAGTCCGAAGACCAAACAACATGGCTGCTGTTACTAAAAATAGAACATAGGGGTAAATTGCTGTTTTTTGCAAATAACTCAAAAACCATTACAGATATCAAAAATCTGACGGGGCAAAAGTGATCAGCATAGCAAGATCTACCTGCCCTGCAATTTTGAAGAAAATCAGAAAACCCATCTTGGAGTTATTGCCCTTTTTCTGTAAAATTTGCAAAATTTTAACTTTATTAATTTTTTATCAGAAAAACTATAAGAGATACAAGTAAACTTTAATTGCAAAAATGTTCAGCATGTCAAGATCTACCCACCCTGAAATTTTGAAGATAATCCAAAAACCCTTGTAGGAGTTATTGCCCTTTTTTCACGGAATTTTCAAAATTTTCATATTTTTCATCTTTTATTTCCAAAAGTATAGAAGATGAAGGTTAAGTGTCAATTGATAAAATGTTTGCAATGCTGTGGCGACTTCAAAACTGATGTTCAAAATTATTGGTTGACTGCCATTTTCAAAATGGCTGCCAAAAAAGGCGGGAAAATTCAGCATTGTCCGATTTCAATGAAATTTGGTTTCC